>PISX010004705.1:0-86815 GCA_004024625.1 Mellivora capensis | reverse complement strand
AAAAAGCCCGATCTCAAGGAAAAAAAGAGGGGGGGTGAGAGAAAGAAAGAAAAAGAGAGAGAATAGAAAGGGCACGGGGCTGATCATCACCAACATGGCTGCCTCAGCATAGACCTAAACGAGGAGTAACCCGGGCTGTGTCTTTGTCAGTTTCACCTCTGTAACCCTAAACTAATGCAGAAAACAACGGAGGAGGCTGCGGAGGGGAAAGAGGAGAGGGAGGGCGAGAAAATGGCACGAGAGGAGGTGGAGAAGGGATGACTTACGTGAGGGAAGGCGCTTGGGCTGCTCCTGCTTCCTCCTGGGCATTTTCCCCCTTTTCTCACATTCTCCTCCTTGGTTAATGTGAGATCAAATAAACCCCCGTGGGGGCAGAGAGGCAGACACTGGCAGGAGCGGGGAGGTAGTTGGGGGGCGGGCGGGCGGGCAGGGGGAAACCCCTTCTCTCCGGTGTGTGCAATGGGTTGAAGCTTGTTTCCTGGAGCCAGATGAGGGGTTCTCTTCTTTTCTTTCCTTTCTTTTTTTCCTTTTTTTTTTTTTTTTTAATTTTTGGTCGTGCACCTGGCTTGTCCCCGAGCGTAATATTCTTCAATGGAAACGGATCTAATAGGTGTGAGTGTGTGTGTGTCCTATGCTCGCGTGTGTGATGGGAGGTATAAATAAATGAGTGCCGGTGCGGCGGTGTCTATGGCCGCGCTCTGTGTCTCCGAGCCCCTAACACTAATGTCGGGATCAAAGGGCAGCGGCGGCGGCGGCACAGCTCACAGCTCGCTCTCTCGCTCTCTCTCTTTCTCGCTCTCTCTCTCCTCTCGCGCTCTCTCTCTCTCTCTCTCTGTCACACACACACTCACACATACACAGAGGCACAGACTGAGGGAAAGAGCGAGAGCTAGACACACACACACACACACGCACGCAGAGCAAAGAGGAAGGTGCCCTAAGGCTCCCAGGGCGGACTCGGGCTGGGATTTGCAACCGCTCGGTCTGGAAAGAATGGGGGGCGCGCATGCGGGGGTGGGATGGAGTTCTTCGAATTTATCCCGCTATTCGCCAAATCTAGGGGGAAAAAAGTTTTCCCCACTCTCTAAACAGCGATTAGTTCATTACTCTTGCTGGTTTGTTGTTGTTTTTTTTTTAAGAAAATAGGTTTTTCTCTTTACTTTCTTTTGTTTATTAAACTACATTTTGTTCTGCATAAAATTCTTCAGGCTTTTTCACTGCAAGAATTACTCGCTCACCCCATCACCTTAAGTTTGTGGAGGTTACGGTTTTCCAAACACTCTTCCAAAAACATTCCAATAAAAATAATTTTAAAAAAAATTAAATGATAGCAGCATATGGCAAAATCGATAACGAGGTTGATGGAGTAAGTGCCTAGTTTTGGAGTGTTCAGTGGAGTTAAAACTGAAACATGCTGCCGAAATGAAAATTACATCCCCTTGAGGAAGGGGGGAAAAATAAGATTCGGTCACCCCCATGGTTGATTTCTCTGCTACGTGCTACTCCTACAGTGCATAGAGAGATCTTGACTTCTGAAATTTACTTTTTTTGCTGCTGTAGTACAGGTATGTGAAGCTTACCCTGAAGCAATTCTAGTTTGCATTATGAACCCAAATATAGCAGTTTTCATCAACTGATACATACTTTCATTACTTTACAAATCACACATCTTTCTTCAAAGAGAGACATAAAGAGGAAAAATAGAAAAGGATGGGTCTCACTCTAGCACAAAAGGTACTTGGTGAAAGAGGACTGTTCCCTTTGTGACTTGCAGTCATTTGGATAAAAGTTCACTCAGAGGTTGTTAATGATTTAAACTCCAAAACCTGCTACTATAATTGAAGTAAAAATGGTCTGAAGAAGAGTTGTTTCATAAAACTCTCTTTGTAAGAGGAAACTTTGAACTTAGCAGAATACATTATATGTCATGAGTCAGATGTAGCTAAAAAATAAAAAAGGTGAATTATTTAACTACATCTTCCCTTTTTAGCTTTTTAAAAACTCTGACTCATCATCTTATTATGTTAAATATTTTCTTACCATTTTTAAAATAGACTTTTTCATCAAAGAAGGTGGAGGCATGGTGGAGATACAGAATGTTAAAATGACAGCCTCTAAGCTTACACAGATAGCTAATGCCTCTTGGAGGTTCTAGCCTGATTCTCACAACTTGAGTGGTGTTAACAACAGCCGTGGTGGATAAATCCCTACAACCCTCTTAAAAATAACAATAAGACCGTATATTGTGTGCTTTTATTAGAGACTCTTAAAGAGTGTTGGATCTCGCATAAGATGTTTCTCGGTGATAATGAAATATCAGGATGAAACCCTCCCTGCCAACTCCTGGAAAGATTCAGCCTCCCCGTGTGACAAGTAATGCTATCCGAAGCGGGTTTTGAAACACCTGCTTGAATTCAATCTAAAACCAAAACCGGGAGCAGTCAAGTTTAAAATGGAGCATCATTCTTAAACCAATTCTTCCCTGAGTTGGCTTAAGAAAACCGGTCATCTGAGTTTCCCTGAGTTATAATTTGAGATGGAACGATTGTCCAACTCAGATCAAACTCAACTTACCATGACTTGACTATTGTCAGTAGCATTGGACTTGAAATTAATGTATGAATGGTAAGTCAGAGCCCATGCCTTCCAAGTAGACTCATTGCCCTGAGTATGCGGGATCTTCAAACCTAACACAGGGTAAACGGAATGGTCACAACACTCTACCACTGCACACTCCGAACCTTTGGCTAGGATTTAAAGAACCATTACTCTGCATAGACTCACCATCTCTGTCTTCCTGAATTGCTATGACTCTTTACAATGCTTAGTACACTATAATCGAAAACATACGTCAGGCCTTTCCTCAAAGTAGAGTACATTTCCTGTGACTTTTAATTTTTTTAAAGATTTTATTTATTTATTTGTCAGAGAGAGTGGGCACAGGCAGACAGAGTGGCAGGCAAAGGCAGAGGGAGAAGCAGCTCCCTGCTGAGCAAGGAGCCCGATGCGGGACTCGATCCCAAGACCCTGGGATCATGACCTGAGCCGAAGGCAGCCACTTAACCAACTGAGCCACCCAGTCATCCCTCCCTTTAAAAAGGCATGTGGGCAAATGCTGTCAACTTTAAATTATACAGGTATTCAATCAACAGCCAAAAGCATTTTTAATTGAATTTATTCATACCTCTACCACTTTCCAAAAATTATCTGAAGTAGTGCACAGCAACAGAAAATGGAAATAAGGACAGGACAGTTTCGTTTAACTCTCAGCTTGGTATCTGTCTGCTACAAAGCACTCTTCAGGGGCACTGGCATTTCCCCCTCAATGGCTATATGTTCAGAGAAAACAAACTAATTTTAATGTTCAACCAATCTCCAATATTAGGGAGATAGATAGCTAGAAGTTGCTATGCTAGATTTCCAAGTCAAATGAAAAAATGATTTTGGGAATGCATGCCTTTTGGATGCACATATTCATGAACTTTTAACTCAGATTATTCTTGTCCATAGTCATTACCTTGGGATATTCCATTTGTTTCAGCCCACAGTCCAAGCTTTTAAAAAATATTTCACTGGGGCGCCTGGGTGAATTGGTCGGTTAAGCGTCTGCCTTCGGCTCAGGCCATGATCCCAGGGTGCTGGGATCAAGCCCCACATCGGGCTCTCTCCTCCGTGGGGAGCCTGCTTCTCCCTCTCCTCTGCCCCTCCTCCCTGCTCATGCCCTCTTTCTCTCTCTCTGTCAAATAAATAAATAATTTTTTTTTAAAAAAAAGAATATTTTATCTTAATAATTATAGTACTCTCTCCACCCGCATGTACATCACCTCTCAGATGCGAGATTAGAATAGTTTTTCTCAGAACTGGGCATTTTAAGAAAATGTTTTATAAATGCTCTCTCTCACAGGAGTGCATTCTATCCTAGCCCAAGTATTGCTAGAGAAGGTAGACAGAGGGAGCACTTCCCCTAGAAAGGTGTGTGGTCTCTTGAGGGGTCCTTGAGTATTTTTGTAATAATACTAAGATGTTATTTGCCTTTTATCTGTGTTCATGTTTCTACTGATGATGCAAAAGCAATGGGAATAAAATGCTGGTACCTTAGCAGCTTGAATCAAGGCAATGGCTCCAAAATGTATCGGTAGTCATCATCCACCACCATGCACTTAGAGGGCAAAAAAAAAAGGAAGATTCATTTTAAAGTCTCCTTGATGAAGCAGTAAAATTTACTAATTTTATCAAATCTCAACCCTTGAGTATGAGACTTTTAAATATTCTTTGTGACAAAATGGTTGGCACATAGAAAGTACTTCTGATGCATACAGACATACAGCAAATCAGCTGTGAGATTGTGTGATATGGCTGTGTTTTTCATGGAATATTATTTTTACTTGAAAGAACGACTGATAGATAAACTGCAGTTATGCAGAGTTGGATATTTCTCCAAAAAATGAAAGTAATCCTATAACTTCAAGGAAAACAATGCACGGTATTTTTTGGCAATGATAGTATTTGTACTTATAAGTGAAAATTAGAATTTTAGATAACTTGTATCCATCACTGCGAGTTTAACAGCTTCCTAATACAGGCTTATCTGACGAGATCCATAGTGGTGTTAATGAATATGACTTTTATATATTGTGTCAACATTTTGGAGGAACAGCATAACTCAGTGAACCAATATTTTCCAAATGACCAATGCGTGATGTTATGGATTCATGGTGAAGGATCCGTTCAATGTACAAGGTAGACCAATAGATTTTAGTCTAAAAGTATAAAAAGTTCATTGATACGGTTTCAGATTCGGCACCATAAGTGATTTTTAAGAAATTGCCACTCATCAAGTTTTGGTGTGGTATCAAAGAAGAATATCCACAATGATCTGGAAAGGTTATTAAAATACTCCTCCCTTCCTCCTACTCCATCTCTGTATGAAGCTTGCTTTTCTTCACACGCGTCTTTAACCAAAGCAACATATCACAACAATGTGAATGTGGAAGCAGGTGTAAGAATCCAGCTCTCTTTTACTAAGCCAGACATAATAACAATTTCAGAAATATAAAACAAGGCTACTCTTCTCACTGAAATTTTGTTTTGAAAAATATAGTTTTTTTAATTTTAATATTTTATTTATTTATGACAGAGAGGGATAGTGAGAGAGGGAACACAAGTCCGGGAGAGCTGGAGAGGGAAAAGCAGGCCCCAGCTGAGCAGGGAGCCCAATATGGGGCTATATCCTAGGACACCAGGATCGTGACCTGAGCCGAAGGCAGATGCTTAGCGACTGAGCCACCCAGGTGCCCTGAAAAATATAGTTATTTTTCATAAATATGTGTTATCTTAAATTGAGTTTATTTTTATTATATGTGAATTAATAAGTAAATATTTTCTAAATTCTGCAGTTGTGATTCATGATATAGTGAACATCAACAGACATAAGCCATGTACACAAAACTTCTCTGGAACCCTTGATAACTTTTAAGAGTATAAAGGAGCCCTGATTCCAAGGGGTTTGAGAACCTCTACCCTAGAACTTAAATAAGATGCAGTTTAAAAGATGGGGTTGGGAGGGAGACAAACCATAAGGGACTCTTAATCTCACAAAACAAACTGAGAGTGGCGGAGGGGGGGGGAGAAGGGGGGGGTTATGGACATTGGGGAGGGTATGTGCTATGGTGAGTGCTGTGAAGTGTGTAAACCTGGAGATTCACAGACCTGTACCCCTTGGGCTAATAATACGTTATATGTTAATAAAAAATTAAAAATTAAAGATGCAGTTAAAGAACTTCCCTGGGTGTTCCCCAGAGCTCTGGGCATCCAATTGCAAATATGTTTCAACTTTTCATAAAGTGAAACACACTTAGCTTCAGGAGTTGAGGGTAGGTTTCCTATGCTCCAGGACCGGCTCCTGGGCTCCTGTGATGAGCTCCCTTATGAAACACAGAAAGGCTGTATCAGACAGGATTTTCCAGAGTAATAGAATCCATAGGATATATATAAGTATAGAAAAGAGGAGATTTGTTATAGGAATCAGTTCATATGGTTGTGGAGGCCAAGAAGTCCCATGATCTGCTATTTGCAAGATGAAAACCAGGAAAGCCAGTGGTGTGATTCAGTCCAAGTCCCAAAGAGCTGAGAACCACAAGAACCCATGTGTGAGCACAGGAGAAGATGGATGTCCCAGCTCAATCAGAGAAAGGGAATTTGCCCTTCCTCCAACATTGTTCTATTTTGGGGCCTTTAAATTAGTTAATGTCCACCCTTATTTGTGAGGCTGATCTAATGACTCAAATGGTAATCTCTTTTGGAAAAACGGTCGCAGACATACCCAGAAATAATGTTTTACCAGCTCTCTGGGCATCCCTTAGCCCATTCCAGTTGACACATAACATCAACCATCGCAGAGGAGAATTAGGTGTTCAGCAAGTCCTACTGGAATATGTCCAGCCATGTGGAGAAGCTGACTATTCTGAACACAGGGTCTGAGCGTCTTTTGGCCCCAGGCCCTTTAGGAAAGTGAAACCACTAAGGGTCTCTCTCTCTCTCTCTCTCTTTCCCAGGCCCTGAGCTCTCTGCCTCAGGACACTCTTTACCCCCAAAGTGCTCCACATTTGACGTTTTAAATAATTAGTGCTTGTCCCTAGGCAGAGAAATGGGTCTGGCGTCTCTCCTGGCCTGGACCTCACGTGTTGTAAATCAGTATCTGGTGACGATGACCAGCCATCATTTACACAGAGAGAGGCATTTGCTGTAATCTGTACTTGTGTTCTTAGGAGGTCAGGGCCCGGCTGGGATCAGCAAATTTTGTCACAATTTGGATAAACCATGCTTTCAAAATCATATGACCTGACAGAGAACCTGGCACAGGAAACACTTCTGAGCATTTTTGGGTGCCTTTCGTCCAAATTCATGCACTTGGGATCTTTCCCTTAAATATCTTACCAATTGTTTTTCAACTCTGCACCGTCTCAGAATACAAGTCATATTTAGAGTAGGTAAATTCCTGATCCCTGGGATCTATGTTTCCCTCACCTGGTCCATCCTGTCAGCTGTAATGACTGGGTCGCTCAGGCCATCCTTATTCATTCCAAACTTGAACCCCAATTGGGACTAAATCTCTTGTCTCTAAAGCCTTATGAGCCAGGATTCTTAGCTTCCCTATCAATTTAGCTCCTCTGGGTCCTTTTTTTTTTTTTCCTACATGAATGAAAACTCCCCTAAGCAGCTGCTCCCCACTTTCATGCATTTTTCCAACTGATTTGTCTGGTTGCTTAATGTACTTCTTTGTTGGCTGACCCAGTCACCTTCTGACCTGCCTCAAATCATACTGCTGTCTCCTTGCAAGTCCCCTCGTGCATTGTGGCTTTTCTCCCAGCCCCTCTCTCTGGCCATGATCAGTTCTGATTCAGTTTCTTTACAATGTCTATCTTTCCCTTTGTCTATTCCGTTCCCCATCGCCTTTACCCACTGTGGGGCACCCACTGGGACATCTTGGCAAAGTTGTTTACCCAATCCATGTGCCAAGCAACTTTTGACCATGCATTGTGTGGCATAATGCCATCAGAATAACAAAAAGCAAAACTATAGCCCACCAAGTATCATAGTTTTTGGTGACTAGCAAATAAAATGGGAGGAGAAGCCAATCGAAAAGCTTCCAGTGAGTTTCCCTTGTATACTCTTGCCTCCATGATTCCTCTCTTCCATCCGTAGTCATGCTGGTCTGCCTCCACCCATTTTTTGGCTAGATTTCATGTGGTTTGATACCTCACAGAAGGTAAGGCCAAGTTACCTTGAACTCCAAATGCATCTTTTCTGTGACTGAAAAAAGGCTGGCTATGTCTTTTTTTATTGGATTAAAAGTTTTTGTATACAACAGCACATGATAATGTCATGGGAGTTAGCTAATAGGTTCCCTCTCTTCCTTCATTTACCCACATATTTTAATATTTTTAATAAGGAGGGAAAATTAGAGCTTCAAATTAAAATCACAGAATTTTATGACCAAAAGGTGCCTAGCAGATCACACGTGTTGGCCCTGGTATTTCACAGATGAGGAACAGGAAGGACTGAATTATTGGATGATGCTGCTAGCTGGTCTCTGACTAGTGACTGTTTGATATTTCAGAAAACCAGAGCTCAAACATAGGGTAATGTGAAAGCATATTGATGCATCCTGATGGATTTAAACCAACCAATTTTGCAAGCCAGGGCTTAGAAGCATTTGATAGAACATAAAAAATTAGGGAATTTAAATATTGTACATGGTAAACTCAGCCTTGGTTTGATATTACTGAACTAGTTTCTGGAAGGTTCTCTCAAATGTGAACAAAGAGTAACTCTGGGAGCTAGAAATAAACTCTTAAAATTTGCCAAAATATTTCCCAAACCATAGAAATAAACTCCATTGAGAATATGGATATTATTTTTTAAAATTTTATTTTACTTGTTTTATTAAAGATTTTATTTATTTATTTGAGAGAGTGGGAGAGCGTGTGCACGCACGAGTGGCGGTAGGAGCAAACGGACAAGCAGAGTCCCCACTGAGCAGGGAGTCCGACTCAGGGCTCGATCCCAGGACCTTGAGGTCAGGACCTGAGTCGAAGTCAGAGGCTTAACCTGACCGAGGCACCCAGACACCCTGAGAATATAGATACTATTGATTAAAAACCGGAAGTCATTAAAAAAAAAGTCAGGAGAAAGGAGATGCTATATCTTCCGAGCAGAAACTCTGCAGACATTTCAAAATACAATATCTATACCTTCATGAAAAGAGTGTTTATGAAGTCCAGCTTTTGATCCTACTCCAGTGTTAGCCAGCGCTACACTTAGCCTCGGCCAACTGTCTTAGAGAAGTCTTCCAGTGGAGTTCATAGGTTACCTTGGAAGAATGTCAATGTATCCGTTCAAATCTATTACTCTTAAAGCAGAAACGATGAGTCACCCAACCCTGAGCCCTGACAGCAGGTCAGTGGGGTCGTTTTCACGTTGGAAGGATGGGCGCTTTTAACAGCAGCTGCTCCTGGAACCTCATCCTGCCTCCACGTTGCATTCACGATTACATACCTGAGGGACAATGGGGAAAATGGAGCTTTGTGAAATGTTCGGGACAGACAACAACAACAACAACAATAACAAAAAACGATACCTACAAACCGCTCAAAACGACAGGAAGGAACAGAATGGATAAAAGACAATTTACAAGCTTGTCCCGGGATCTGAGCATAACTGGTTCAGCAAGTGTCCTTTCGGTAAGCAGATGCTGGTGAATGGATTAGCAAATTAGTGTGGAGTTACACTCAGAGAGACGAGCTGCTCTGTGGACATTCTGTTTGTAAAAGCTTTAGAGACCAAGACTCCCTTTGGCATCTGCCTGGTTCTCAAAGAGCACAGAGGACTGGCTGCCATCTAATTCCTGTTGGATGTCCTGAAAAACAGAAAACAGGCATGGCGGGAATTACTTAATTTCCACAGGTCATGCCTTTAGAAATTTGCACCCCAGGAAGTTCAAGCTTCATTTGTACCAGGTCGTTTGTTGTTTTAGAGAAGGTTAGGTTGCTGACTGGTTTTATTGTTGTTGTTGTTGTTGTTGTTGTTTTACATATTCCGAGTCCTTGGAGAGTTTGCTTCTTTGTAGGGTGTCCATGAGAAGCTTTGTTGTGTCTTTTGCATAATATAAGTAGTTCAGCAATATTTCTGTCTGAGTGTCAACATAGTTACATATAGAGTCGGGGGAGAACATACTGGACCAGCAAGGGTTCCCTAATTCGTTTTCACATTAACTTTTTAAAACATTCCTATGGCTGGGGAAGCGGAGGCATGGCTCAGGAAAGAAATTGCTCCAAACCACGTTATTAGCCCACTTTCACTTGGAGCTATAGATATTTTAATTCAATGACTAGTATTCTACTTCAGCCCTTAATGATCTCTCTATATCAATCAGGCAGAAGCCTAAGGAACAGATGGGCCATGTTTCATGCCTTAGAGGCCAAGAGACTCCCAGCTTTTATCTAATAGGGAAGGAGTTAAGCCCAGATGCCCTTCTTCTCTCCCCAGGAAATGCTGCTTTCAGTTGCTTGAAAGAGTGTGAGCTCCCATGGCGATATGCGTTGTTACGTTACTAAAGAGAACAAAGTAATTCCTAAAAGTAACCAAAAATAAAAAAATAATAAAAAAATGAAAATAAACCCATACACAGATAGGCAGAAATGGACACTGTTGGTGGGTGGTTCAGCCTTGCGGATTGGTTCCTCTACCTTCGTTTCTCTCAGTTTTCCTCCTTCCTCTGCCCTGTTCTGTGCTCTAGGAATCGACCCCAGGTGACTGCATCACTGAAGTTTCCTGGCTGGCTTGATACAGTTGGGTCCAGTCAAAAGGGGGTACTCATGAGAGGAAAAGAGTGGGGGAGGGGCAGAAGGCTAAGGCTAATTTTTCTCTCTTCTTTTCCGGCTTTGATGCCTTGGCTGTAATTCTGTCCTTCCATGAATATAAGTTCTGAGCACAACTCAGACCTCATTGGATTCGGGATGTACCATATCCACCCCTTGTTCCTTCAGGCCCAGCGGTGGTAATGGCCTCCTACCACAGGTAGTCTCTAGATGTCTCAACAGTCCTCATTTATTCCCCATAACCTTATCTGTACCTCTGTAAGCAGTCCCTTCGTTAGAGGTTTCTTTATTTGACCCGTATGAGGTGAATTCTGTTCACTGACTGAAACTAGTTTGGTGAAGGTCTTTGATTCATTCATTCATTCACCAACTATTTAAGTACTACTGCATGCAAAACATTGCACAAACCACTGGGAATACCACTGCTGAGTAAATAGTAATATTAACCCTGACTCTAGATTTTACAGAACTCCAAGTCTTATTTTAATTAACGCTTCTTTGTTATTATCCATAAGACTGAGATGATTAAGGAAAAAGAAACAAAAAACTGAGGGGTGCCTGAGTGGCTTAGTCAATAAAACGTCTGTCATTGGCTCAGGTCCTAATCTCAGGGTCCTGGGATCAGTCCCTCATTGGGCTCCGTGACTGGCAGGAAATCTGCTTCTCCCTCTCCCTCCCCACTCATACTTTCCGTCACTCTCTCTCTCTCAAATAAATAAATAAAATCTAAAAAAAAAAAACAACCCTTAGGGTTTTTTTGTTGTTGTTTGTTTGTGTTGTTTTTTTCCTTTTAAAGTACAGAAATTCTCCCTGTCAGCTGAGAACTCTGAGAACAGGAAATTAAGCTACATGAGAAGTAATAATAAACCCAGACCAATATGAAGCAAATAATTAATAAATGCTATAGACTGAATGTTTGTGTCCCTCCAAAATTCATATGTGGAACCCCTACCCCCCCAATATGATAGTATTTGGGGATGGGGACTTTGGAACGTAGTTAGGTTTACATGGGTTATGAAGGTGGGCCCCCCATGATGAGATTGGTGCCTTTATAGGAAGAGAAGAGATGCTGAAGAACAATCTCTCTTCTTTCTTTTTCTCTGAGAAAGGCTCTGTGAGGATACAGGAAGATGACAGCTATCTAAAAGCTAGAAAGAGTGACACCTGGCTGGCTCAGTCAGTGGAGCATGTGACTCTTAATCTTGGGGTCATGAGTTTGAGAATAGGTTGGGTATAGAGATTACTTAAAAATCAATCAATCAATCAAAGCCAGGAAGAGACCCTCACCAGAACTGGACCATGCTGACACCTTAAACTCAGACTTTCAGTCACCAGAACTGTGAGAAAATAAATTTCTATTGTTTAAGCCACCTAGTCAATGGTATTTCGTTATGGCAACTCCAGCTGATCAATATAGCAGATGATAAAAATGTAAAAAAAAAAAAAAAAAAAGAAAAGAAAAGCACAAGCAGAATCGGTTGCCTAAAGAAAAGTCTTTGTCCTCCAGGATCTAGGGCCATCTCAGTCCTGCACTCTTAAAACTCTTAAAGTCAAACTACTAAGTGGCCCAGATTTTCACCAGGCCCAGCACCCTTGCCTCCTTTGTCCTTCTCCCCTCCCCCTGGCAGCATGTTTGGTGCCCACGTGGGCTCTCAGCTGCACTGTTCCTTTCAGCATCTTGTGTAGCCACTGCACTGCCCACCAAACCTACCCTCAATCAGCAGGCCGGGCTCACCATCTTTCTACATTCAAAATATCCCTGTTCTCGTTTTCTCCCAATTTGCATGTTTACATTCTCCAAAAATGATAGGCAATGGGATAATGAGAACTACTCATTTTTTTTCTCTTTTATTGCCCACAATATTGAAACATATAGTTATGATTCTTTTAATTTAGAATTTAGGCATTTAAAAACAGCAACAATAATATATTAGCTACTCAGTGCTGATGTCTTCAGCAGTCCAAACAGCTTGCTATCATGTTTTTTCAAAGAGGAATATATATAAAGTAGCCAGAAAGTCTAAGATATCATAGAATAAACATGGCCATCTTTCTGGAATGCTCCTTTCACTCCAATATTTGTTGGGGGGAAATAAAGTAATTTAACATTCAGATAGTTTTAGACACACTTTTATTAAGATATGTTTGGATATACCAAGTATTTTGTTTTTTCTTATGGAAAATGGGGGCTAATGACTACAAATTCCTTACTCTATGAGTTTGGTGTCGGATTTCAATGAATCCGGTGTGCGACACCCCAGGTACAGTAAATGTTCCTGATGGCACGGGCTACGCCATGGGGTCCAAACTCTGCATAAACTGTAAGTCAAAACGCAAGATCTCAAAGAAATTTTGCTGGAAACTTCTTCAAGCTCTACCCTCTAGGCTCCCATGGGATAAGTTTTCATTTTCTTTGGCTACTAGAGGCAAAGTTTGAATATATTACCTCTGCTTTCTGGATTCCCGATGCTTTATCCCAGAGCAGTGACTTTAATAGCAGGAATTTTAGGTATTGTGGCATTCATTCAGTTATAAATTTCACTTATAAAACATTTATTGAGGTTTTCATGATTTGATTTGTTTTAAACCAACCTATTCTCCCTCCTCCACCCCCATTGTTGTGCCTGAAACAAAATAAATGGCCCCATATTATTTGGCATTCATCTGACATAAATCATAACCCACATTGGATTACTTTCAAGACTACATTATAGTCTTACAGAAAGTACAGATCTGAATGAGCACTACCCTTTCCCTTTTAACACTTCTCTGTGTCCAAAACAAACAGATAGGCAAGCAAAAAATTTTTTTTAAATAATAAGAAAGAACAAAGTGAAAAACAAAATTTAATTCATGAACTTGGAATTTCTCTGAATTCAGAGAAAGGATTTTTAGACCAAAAATAAATAAATAAAATTGAATTTAAAACAAACAAACCAAACCAAACAAAGTTCATATATATAAATTTTAATAATGTTTAACCAAATCCTAGTTTGGAATTTTATCGTTTAAAGGACTAAAGTCAGGAGACAAATTTAGTTGTCTTAATGTACTTCGAATAAATGAATGCTTTTTTTTAAAGATTTATTTATTTATTTTAGAGAGAGTGAGCATGAGCGGGGGGCGGGGGGGGGGCGGTTGCGCAGAGAGAGAGAGGAAGAAGAAGAGAATCTCCAGCAGACTCCCCGCTGGGCCCAGACCTGGAGGTGGGGGTGGGGGGTGTCGATCTCAGGCCCTTGAGATCATGACCTGAGCAGAAATCACGAGTCCAACACTTAACCAATTAAGCCCCCGGGTGCCCTTAAGTGAATGCTTTGAATTATACACTCTTTTAAGTACCCGTGTCACTCCGATAGTTACTATGCTGGACAACTGCATTCAACTCACTGCAAAATACACTCAATACTTAATAATGACATTGCATGCATATTACGGACCTACACCAAGTATGCTTTGGTACAATGTGAAAAAGGAACCACAGTCCCGGCTGTCATGGAACAAATACCACAATGACAAGTCACAATCCTTTCTGTGAAACATGTTAATGCTACTACCTTAGACTTTATCCCATTAAAATGCTTTAAAATTTAACGAAATAATGAAACATATGAACACTGGGAAAAATAATAAATGTAGTAACGTCTCATTTCACATGCTTTGGCCAAAGAGTTGTATACTTACTGAAAGCTCTTTAAGTACAGAAATCACTTAATTCACCATTCATTTGTGATTAAGTAGCTTGTCTCAGTGGACAATTGGAGCTGAGGTGGGAGTGGGCTGCACGCTGTTGAACAGGGAAGTCAGGGCACCTCCTGGCTTCTCCACTCCAGGGACTGCAGACCCATTGTTGCCGTATCGTCCCATCTTCCGGGAGAAGCAGGAAATCTGAATGTATTGAGAAGTCTCCAACTTTGGGGACATATGTACTAAACAAAGCACATCTGTGCATCAGATTTGGGGACCACCAGTTTGTGGTCTCTCCTCTGTCTACACATAACCCCCCAAAAGT
Source organism: Mellivora capensis (assembly GCA_004024625.1). Classification (NCBI taxonomy): domain Eukaryota; kingdom Metazoa; phylum Chordata; class Mammalia; order Carnivora; family Mustelidae; genus Mellivora; species Mellivora capensis. Next base: position 72,427 of record PISX010004705.1, on the reverse strand, counting down.
CCTTGCAGTTCATGCATTACTCACATGTATCAGCCCAAGAAATAAATGAGGCCGCTCAAGTGCCATTGCGTGTTACAGATTCAGAGACCCTCGATTCTGGAAGTGGGCTAGCACTTCTCGAGGCTAGCTTCTGACTTATCTACCCTAAAACTGGGGCAGACTCTCATCAGACAGATCTTATTGGGAGATAGTTCCTTCTTAGAGTCCATCAAAATCCGACATTTCCCTTCACACCCATTAGGATGGCCTTTACTCAACAAACAGAAAATAACAAGGGTCAGTAAGGATGTGGAGAAACTGGAACCCTTGTACATTGGTAGTAGCAGAGCCCCTGTGGAAAACAATACGGCAGATCCTGAAATAACTGAATGAAAATCATCAGATACTCCAGCATTTCCATTTCTGGATATATATCCAGGATGACCGAAAGCCAGGACTCAGCAGATACTCGAACCATCATACTCACAGCAGCATTATTCACAGTGGCCAAAAAGCAGAAACAATCCAAATATCCATTGATGATTGAATAGTGGTATAGACATACAATGGAATGTTCTTCAGCCTTACAGAGGAAGGAAATTCTGACATGTGCTGCAACATGGATGAAACTTAAAAACATTTTGTTAAGTGAAATAAACCAGACACAAAAGGACAGATATTGCATGATCTGACTTATGTGAGGGACCTAGAGTAGTCAAATGCATAGAGAGAAAGTAGAATGGTGAGTGCTCAGCCTGGTGGGGAGGAGGGAATGGGGAGTTTTTGTTTAATGGGCACAGCATTTCAACTTGGGAAGGTGAAAGGTTCTGGAGAAATTTGGGTGTAATGGCTGCACAGACCATGTGAATGTATTTAATGCCACTGAATTGCACCTGAAATTGGTGAAGATGGTAAATTTTATGTATGTCTATTTTACTAGTATAAAAAAAATGTGAAAAAGAAACCTAGCATTTCTGCCCTGTGCTCTGGCTTTTGCTGTCTGAAGCCATACCCATCAGTCTGCTCTTTTTCATGACTATCCTCCAAATGTTGGCTGAGAACAGCCAGTCTTCCTTTTTGCATCTTTCTGCTCTCCTTCAGAGTTCTTCCAGTCTGCCTGGGCCCTGCACGCAGGCCAGAACACAGTGCATGTGTGATGGTGAGCAGGAAGCTTGCCTCGCTTGTTCTAACTGCAGACTCTTCGGACGCCGCCTCCCATGGCATGGCATGGCACGAGTGTGGTAGGTTTGATCTCATTTTCTCTGGTCCCTGAGAGCTTGTGTCTCAGCATTACTGGTATGGCTCACTTATTTCCAAACACTAGACAGCCTCCAAGGAGAAAGGCAGAGAAAAGGAGATCTCCAGGACCATGACATCTTGATCAGATGTCTTCAAAACTGATCTACAAAAAATGCCTTCATTTCTCTGGATTCCAGAACTGCGGCACGAGCTGGCTTGCATTTCCACTGAAAACGCATCTGTAGTTGAAAAAGACACCAAAGGGAGCTTTCTGGTTCATCCACGGACTTTTCTGCCTAAAGCTGTGCCCTTCAGAAATCAAATGAGACTCAAAGAGGAGAGACACTGAAAAGTGAAGACAAAACTCCCCTCACTCCGTGCTGTGCGTTGCCACTATCTTTTCTGATACTTTTACTACTAAACCATAAATGTAGCCTTTAAAGCTTAAAAGTTAAATTTTCCAAGAAGGGCTCCTCCCACCTTTAGGTATCAACACAACTAATTGTCCTTCTTCCTCTAAAGCCCTCCCTAAACCCCTCCCTGCCAAAAGGGGCCCTCTGAAATGATTTCTTACTTGGTATTTATCTGCCCATACAAGAGAACATAATAAAAAGTGACTTCCTAAAGAAACTCTGACAAAATCCATGAGCCCTTTGACCTCGCTGACTTTAAGGCATCCCAGCCGATTTCCTTTTAAGAAGGGAGGCAGGAAAAAAAAGCTTCCTTGCTTAAATGGCTAGCTTTGCAAAGGACCTTGAGAGGTCTAGGGGGTATGGGGAGCGTCTGGCTTGCGGCTCAGGCTTGGGTTCCACTGGATCATGTTAACTATGAGAATGCCCACTAATGCAGGGAGATGACCTCAATTGTCTCCACAGGATGTAGGACGGCAAAGGGGCGATGTAGCAAGTGGCTCAGGCTTCACTATTAACAGCTTTAAATAACACTGGTATTAGTAAAGGAGCAACCACGAGCCGTGTCATAAACTTTATGAGTTCACGACACGGTGTGACAAATCCTTCTTGAAATATTGGTTGTACCTGAGGGATTCCTGATGGTGCTGGATATGGACATGAGGTAAGTGAGCCAGCAAGAAAGGTCATCTGTGGCTAAGCCAAAGTCCATCAGTGGACAGAGGCATTATTACATATCAGTATTCACTGTAATAACAACAGTATGCAATTTGATGGCGTTTGAATATTGCCCAGTGCTTCCACACTTGTTCTAAGTTACCTGTGCCCCTGGAGCAGGTAGAAAGTCCGAAGGAAAGTAGCCAGCTTACATGCAGCAGAAGCTGATTTCAGGACACAGGTGGAATTGGTAACCCATCTGAAATCACTCGTTTATATCGCTGGAAAGTTAAAAAGTCAATAGAAGTCCCTTGCTTGAAATGGCCAGAAATGTTCCATGGTCCAGTTGTGGACTTCAACAAAGTGTCAAAAATTCTGAGCACTGGAGCTTTTTCTTTGCTCCCCTTTCCCTTATAGCTACCCAGTCCCCAACTCCCAACTTGAAGATGGGCCCTGAGGCTTTCTCTGGCCCATCAGTTCCCTGCCTTCTCCAGGTACCCGCCCACCCCTGACACCCTACCTCTCTGAACTCACTTCCTTCCCTGCCCCCTCCACTCTGACTCCTCTGCTCACACACTCCTTCTCCTTCCAGCAGGCCCAGCTCTCTCCGCACCAGGGCCCAGGGCTGCACTGTGACTTCTGTGAGCCTCCTACCACTGAAAAAAATAATGGTAACAAATTTTATTTCACTACTGCTTTGGTATAAAGATGAATATATTAATGTTACATATGAAAACGCTTCCTTTGATCTGAAAGTTCTTTTCTTCCCTTACGATTTTAAAAGAAACAAGAACAATTTGTGGTCCCCTCAGCGTTTGTCAATCCTGATGAAGCGTTCGGCCTTGTCGAGATCTTTGCTTTGCTGTTCCTACTCTTCGAAACACTCTTCCCCCAGATAGTCAAGCAACATATTAATCTCACTGAATTGATGTTTGGACAAAAGCAGGATCTTTTGAGAAAGGCTTTTTCCAGTCACCTTATCTAAAACAGGCCCCACCTCAACTCTAGGCAATCATTTTCATCCCTCAACCTGGCTCTACTTTCGGCGTAAACCTCTAACATATAACATATCAGATAGTTATGAATGTTTTACTTGTTTGTGGTCTGTTTCTCCCACTAGACTGTACGGTTTCTGACACTGAGGTACACTGTCCCCAGGGCCCTGCACATTGTCAGGCACACTGTAGATGGTCCTAAATGTTTGCTCCATGCTGATGAATTTGCATCTGAGATATTTCTTCTATATTCCAAAACTTCATTTTCCACTATACAAAGAGAATGAACAGCGAGCATGAAGGAAGTAGGAAAATGTTTTCTTGCTCAAATATCTGACGTTATGGAGATCTCAGAAAGGCTTATGACAATGCCGGGAGGCCACCTGGCTCTTGGAACCAGGGCCCCTGCTCTGTGTCCTCTATCAGTTTTTACATTTTCCAATCCTAGTACACATCGCCTTGTTCTATGATCAGGCACGGTTGCTGAGGCTTCGTATCCCTCACAGCTTCTTGTATCTTATTTTAGTAAGAATACTTAACCTGAGATTTACCCCCCTAATTTTTAAGCATAAAATACAGTATTATTAACTATAGATAAAATGTTGTACAACTGATCTCTAGAACTTACTCATCTTGCTTAACTGAAGTGGGTTGACAAGCAACTCATTTCTATTCCACTCTTTAATTCAAAGAATTTGCCTATTTTAGATACCTCACATGAGTAGAATGATGCAGTATTTGTCCTTCTGGAACTGGCTTTTTCCACTCGGCATAATAACTTGAAGTTTCATCCGTGTTGTCACATATTGTAGAATTGCCTTCTTTTTAAAGACTGAATTCCAGTCCACATATCCACCACATTTTCTTTATCCGCCCATCTGCTGATGGACATTAGGTTGCTTCCATATCTCTGTTGTTGTGAATAATGCTACAGTGGTCATGGGAGGACAGATATCTTTTCAAGTTCCTGATTTCGATTTTTTTGGATAAACACCCAGAAGTGGGATTGCTGGATCATACAGTAGTTCCATTTTTAATTTTTTGAGGAACCTCCATATTGTTTTCCATAGAGGCTGTGCCACTTTACATGTCCACCAACAGTGTGCAAAGGTTTCAATTTCTTCACATCCTCACCCACACTTGTTATGCTTTCTTGTTTTGTTTTGTTTTATAAAGGCCATCCCAACAGATGTAAAGTGATACCCCCTTGTACTTTTGACTTGCATTTCCCTCATGTTTAATGACAGTAAGAGTCTTGACATATTCCTGTTGGCTACTTCTATGTTTCCTTTGGAGAAATGTCTATTTAAGTTTTTAGGTGATTTTTAAATTGAGTTATTAGTTTTTTTTGTTATTGAGCTTTAGAAGTTCTTTATATATTTTGACTATCAGTCCATTATCAGATAGTTGGCAAATATTTTCTCCCATGCCACTGGTCATTTTTTTTTACTCTGTTGCTCATTTCCTTTGTTGTGCACCTGCTGAATTCTACAAGCACCTACTGAGTACTCAATAAATCGTTCCTGAATTGAAAGTGAATGAAAAGGAAGAAGAGAAAGAAACAGGGGATTCTGCAAAAGTGTAAAGAGTTTATATTTCAACATTGGATTGCACAGAATGAATGAGGATGGCTTCAACAAAATGCAGAAACCTTGCCAGGGGCCATGTGTCAGATAGTACAAGAGAATGATTTTAGTGTGCAAAAAAAGAGGGCTTATCAATGTAGCAAGCATTGAGAAGCAGGTGCCTGGAATGATGCTTGGGGTAGCAGGCCTGACTTTTTGGGTTGCAAAATTCTCTTTTCAGAAAAAAAAAAAAGAGAGAGAGAGAGACAGAGAGACTCAATGGCTCTTTGAAAAGTCCAGGGACAGGCTTGCTTCAGGCCGTCCTGGAGTCCTAGCTCTTGCAGTGTCACGGGGCTGGGTTGCTCTCTGTCCTCAGCTCCTGCCTCCTGATGGAGTGGCTTGCATCTAAGCTCCACCTTGTAGCGAAGAGGAGAGACACAGCTCTAACCTCTTTGTCCTCTCAAATCCAGCATGAGCAGAAAGAGGGTCTCTTTCCCAGAAGTATCTGTTAGGTCTCATTGTGCTTTATTGGCTCTGATTGGGCCATGTACTTGCCTTTGGCTGAGTCACAGCACCTCGGCAGAGCGTGTGATGGTGCACTCACCGTCTCTGGCCTGGGTCAGCTCCTAGAGTGACTTGTGGTGCTGGGAGGGCGGTGGTTTGCTCCTGAGCTACAGGGACCAAGAATGAGTGATGTGGGTGCCCCTGATCACAGTTATAAGGAATAGGGTGTATGGCCGCTGAGTGGCCCAAAAAAACCAAACGTCCACTGCTCTTGGCTCCAGAAGGAAAGTAATGGATTGGTTTGGCATAAAAGGCCTGGACTTGATCTAAGAGGTTGCAGGGAAATATGCTAAGTATTGGATTCCCCAGGGATAATGAGAGAAGATCATTAGCAAATGTGGAGGAAAATTAGATTTCCTTCCTCACAATTCTTGTGTCCTGTTACGTAAGCAATTCCTATGATTTAAGACACGAAGAGGGAAAGGTTCATTTTGTTGAAACGTTAAAAAAAAAAAAGAAAGAAAGAATTTTGTTTTAATACAGCTTCAGCTTCAGCTTCAGCCCTGATTGTGGGTATGGGTGGGGAGTGAATTACCTTTCTTCACGGAAGAGAAGGAGTCTGTCCTCTGGGGACGATGCTTTATAAGAAGAGTAGGAGATTTTTCTATAGCCGCCTCTGACTAGACTGTCTTACGTAAGTCATTTCTGTGCCTACGAGAAGTTGGGTAAATGCCAGATGACTTTCTGCCTGGGCTTAAGTGTTAGACAAGAGAGCTTGGTGGATGTCTTGTTTTATTACATTTTCAGAGGGGAGACAGACTCTCCCTAGCTCCCCTGGTAGCCACAGCCCACTTCCAGAAGCAAACCTGCCTTCCTCTCAGCTTATGTTGTTGGGGTCAGAGAAGAGAGAATGTTTTTGTCACTGAAGTTTTCTGAAAATCCATTGAATCATAGGCCACAGTGAATTGAGAGGTCCGCTCACCTCTCTGTGTACTCTAAGTCAGATCGTCACTTAAGATCACATCAAACAGACAAGCGCTCCCTGTGTTTTCCCTCAACCCTACAAATGGCTGTTCCATGGAGTAACAAGTTCCACGGAGCCATTACCAGAGTATTTTGCCTCTTTAGAAAAAAAAAAAAAAAAAAGAGGGAGAGAGAGACACACACACACACACAAAAGAAAATAAGTAAGAAGATTTAATTCAATTCAGATTGTAAATACCCTATTTCATGGCCATCCTCTTTCTTCCCCAATAGGGGGGTGGGGGAAGGTGTCCTTTCTGTTCCAAACTTAAAATATCATTGTGGAAAAAAAAGCTTAGAATTTGGTAAGTCTGAGGGCACGTGGGTGGTTCCATCCGTGAAGCCTCTGACTTCCTGATCTCAGCTCAGGTGTTGATCTCAGGGTCGTGCATTCAAGCCGCACTCTGGGTTCCATGCTGCTTGTGGAACTTACTTTTTAAAAAAAGCTCTTGGTAAGTATGTTCTTTTTAGAGAGTGGGAGGTACCAGTGAGGAGCCGTGTTTTCTGCTCATTTGTCTCACAGACTAAGAGAGCAACACGCATGTAAAATACTTGGCAATCCTTTGGCTCAAGTTATGTAACCAATCAACGAACCAACCAACCAAAGCTTTGAAATGACTCTACATTAGTTTGGTTTGGTTTTGGCCAACTAAAATGCCACAGAATGTCTTACTTTCTCTGCTTTCTTCCTTCACTTAAAGAGAAAGTATGCATCTTTGCTTAATTGACTAACTTTATGCACTAAATACTGATATCCTCTTCCTTAGGAGGCAAACAGTGTTTAGAATTTTGGGTATGGATTTATAGTCTGATAACATGATGTAAGCGTCTTCTATTAAGCTCTGTGACAAACTTTCCTTGTCTTTCATATTCTTTCCTGCCCTCCACTTTGACCCCTGCCCTCAGCATCGAACCAAAGGAAGCTAAGGAGGCAAAGGGATGGCTCCAAACTCAGAAGCAACAGGATGGAAAATCTTGACACCATCCACACCAGTCAACCTTACCCTTCCCTTCTGCCTTGAACGAATGAATAAATGGACGAATGCAAGAGCGAGGGATCTTCCTATGCGCTAATGTTATCCCTCTAATAAATACTGCCCTACGCAGCTCTCCCAGCAAATCTGTATTCCCACATCCTTTAACAGGATATCAGGATATCAGTACTACTTTTTATCCAACTGCATCAGTTTACCCTGTGCCTTTTGCCATGGGGTCCCTTGATCTCTTTTACATTTTTAATTTGGTCTCCCATTTCATCAGTTTAATTGAAATCAGGATTTCTGTCATGATGCAATTCTCTTATCATCTTTCTCCACCAGAAGTCACTGTTCTTGCTTATGAGCTGAGGAGAAGTGATCCCCTTCCTGATCTTTGCTAATTGCAGGCAACAACTCCACTACCTTCTTTTCTGAAGTCTACCTTTCATGTATGCCAGCCTCTCTCTATTCTTTCCACCATCATTTCTCATCTTAGAGAAAACTTCTGTCTTCCTCAGTGCCTTCAGATCTGTGTCCCATGTATGGCCAACATCCCCTGGTATTCTGGTATTCACATGAATGATACAACAACCCTTCAGTTTCTTGACCTCTTAGGCTCTGAAGACAATAATCTCCACTCTTTACTGTACCACTGGTGGGACCTCATCTTTATCTTGGACTCCATATTCATTTAGAACTGCTCTTTTCTAAACCTTCATGGTGGTAGCCTCCAAAAATGGCTCCCAATAAGTTTCTCCTCCAAGTACACTCAAGCTGCCTTACACACCAAGATGTACAATTTATTTATTCTTCCCTGGAATCTGGGCGGGCAGTAACTTACTTTGGTAAATAGAGTGTGGTGGAAGTGACATCTGTGGCCTTTGAACCCAGGCCTCAAGACGAGTGGAAGCTTCTATTTTCTGCCTTTTAGAAAACAGCTAGAAATCTAATTACTCTGAGACAACCATGCTGTGAGGAAGCTCAAGCTAAACAACATATGCGAGCCCATGTAGAGAAAGAGAGTCCTGGGCATGGCCCAGCTGTTCCAGCCAACCCAGCTAAGGCTCTAGACATATCAGTGAGGAAGCATCTTAGACATTTCCCAACCCAAATTAGGAAGTGTGGGAAGCAATACATTATTATAGATTAAAGCCACTAAATGTGGGGTGATTTGTTACATAGCAGTGGACTACCCAAACCATCTGGAGGTACAAAGTTTCTCTCTAGCCATAGTACAACTTTCCAAGTCTCCCACAGTTTCATTGTGACCAAACACTTCAACCACCAGTCTTCAGAGGGCTGTTTAAAGGTTACAGCCCATCACCCTGCTACCATATGCAAACCTGGATCCCACAAACATGTTCATATTTTAGATATCTCCTTTCTCTATAACATTCCCTTCTTTAAACTCTGTGACATTGTTGTGGTTCCAACTTATCTCTCCTTTTCCCTCATTTATACATTTCTTGAAAGAGTTGTCTGTTTTCCTGACAGTATTTCCTCATGGCCCATTTTCTTTTCTTTTTTTAAAATTTTATGTATTTATTTGAGAGAGAGAATGAGAGAGAAAGCATGAGCTGGGAGAGGGAGGAGACTCCCTGCTGATCAGGGTACCCGATGTGGGACTCCATCCCAGGACACTGGAATCATGACCTGAGCCGAGGGCAGATGCTTAACCAACTGAGCCACCCAGGCACCCCTGCCTACTTCCTTTTTGTTTCAATCATTTAACAATAGTTATTGAGCTCCCACCACATACACTGTTTCAGGAATACAACAGTGAATAAAAAATATAGTACCTCTGCCCAGTCTTTACGAAGATGACATTCTGAGGAGGGAGTCACAAGGAGATGTATGATAACAATGAAAAAAATCAAATTTATAATGTCAGGTGGAGATTCGTGCTCTGGAGAAAAAGTGGAGTAAAGGCAGGGAGGTAAGGAGGCCACAACCCTGAGTCCTGATCTTTGCTTCCTCAGCTTAGTGTGAGCACTATGTCTTGCTTAGGTTCCCTTCCCTGAGCAAAGGTCTAGTAAATGCCTCCAGGCGGAGAGCTCAGGCTCTCTTGGGCTTACTTCTTCTAGTGATGACAGCAGCCACTTGTGCAATGGCTGACTTGTTGGTTTGTATGTTTTGTCCAGTTTTCTAGTTGTTTATGGTGGGAGGACTAGTCTGGTACTAGCTACTTCTTCATGATCCAAAGTGGGAGTCTTCTGGCTTACATTTTAGAGGATGGCTCTTGCTGCTGTTCTCTATTCCTGCTAATTTCTGCCCTTGGTGTCCTAGTTGAATTGCTTTCACATGAGTTCTGGGCACCAAATCCAGCGAGCTCTTCATAGGCTTTATACTTCTGGATGTTTCCACAGGATTTGATTCTATTGGTTGCCATCACCTCCCTGAAATTCTCTCCTCCTTTGGCTGCTATGATACTCAGGGTTTTGTTTTGTTTTGTTTTATCACACTTCATTTTGTGTGCTCATTTGAATACACACTATCTTCTCCACTTGACTGCAAGCTCCTGAAAACAGAGACACGGATGGTTCATCTTTATGTACAGATGCATAGTGTAGTGCTCTTGACTTCAGCAGGGACTCAGTAAGTGTTTACTGAATGAATTTGAAACACGGCAATAAAAGACGCAAGTAGGAAGTACCCTGGGAGGGGCACAGAGCGGTTCAGAACTTTCTCTGCATGATCAACAGTCTTGATTTGCCAGGGGTGTTGAGCTTTCAGTGCTAAAACTGGGAAAATTCTCAGCAAACACGGTAATGGGTCACCATAGCGTTTTTCCAGCCATGTTCAAGTCACAGCATGTGGAAAATGGTCATATTTGCAAAGCATCCTGGAGTGATAGGTGAGACCAGCCTTGATAGGAGTTGGTCTGGGGGCTCTCAATCCCTCAGCCCCATAGGGACCTTGGGAGGGCCACAGGCTTTACGAAAGGAGCTGTCTTCCAGCCAGTCTGGGAAAGTGTGTCTGCACTCACAAGTAGGGAAGTCATGCTAATAGCAATCCCAAGAAGGAGGTGGTCCAGCTAGCATGCTGGGTCTGAAACTGGAGGGCTGAAGTTTGAGTCCTCACTCTGCCACACATTCCTTGTGTGAGTGTGGTGAGTCAGCTCACCTCTCAGGGAACTGAAAGTGGGAAAACAATAATACCTACTTTCTAGACAATTGCAAGGATTCAAAGGAAATTATGTAGCAAGAGCATTTTGTATACTAAAAATACCACACAAATGTTTTATCTGATTGTTGCTTCTACTAAATTATATGCATGTTGAGAGAGAAAGTTGCTGGTTGAAAGGACAAAGCCACAGAGGAACTCTTCAGGACAAAGGTGGAGGGCTGAGGCTGGAACATGAGAAAGGGCACTGTCTTTCCTGAGCTAGGAGGGGAGAAAGAAAGGCACCATGAAGAGATGAAAACCTACTGAGTTGGGGAGGTTAAATCTAACCACTTTGAACTTCTCCGGAAAGTTAAAAATAGTGTTGTCTGCTCAAACTTAGGTGACACTGGGAACTGAAGGCCCCTGAAGAATGTTTGGACTAACTTTCTTTTATTAACACAAGTGCAGTGGTGAGTGGCAGGGGAAGAAACTGGAGCTGTTTGTGGGATAAATGAATAAGGGAAACCCCCACCCTCATCCCAGGTACTCACATGGGGCTGAGAAGGGAGCAGAGTCTGGGATGAAAAACCACAACTGAACATAATCATCTTCTTTTCTCTTCCTTCTTTCATTTCCCCATCTTTCTTATATCTCCTCCCCCTGCCAACTGACCACAATATAGCCAGCTTAAAGGCATTAGTCTTATTACTTGTATTTATTGAGTTTAGTATTACTTTAAAAGCTTGGAAGTCGAATACTCTGTCTTCCTTTCTCTCTCAAAAAAAAAAATTAATAGTGAGAGTGTTTTCATTTCCATGTGGCCAATAATGATTTTTTTTTTTTTAGTGAATCTTTTATTACTCTTTTGGGGGAAAAAAATCTCCCCACCCTAAGACTATTCCTATGGTGCTAAAATATGTGGTATTAATGGCTCTTCTTCAATATCCATTTACTACATAGTGTGTCATTTTCAAGTTGTATTTCCTGAGTAACTTTCTTTCTGGAGAAGCAAGATCTCTCTTCTGAGAGATCTTTCCCTTGATGCTAAGAGCATACAGATTCTCCCAGAGAATGCTAGATTCTCCCAGAGGTCGTCTGCCTTGCAACCTGTCCTGGAGCCAGTGCTATCATATCAAGAGGAAGATTTAGGTTCCACAGCTATTGAGCCCTACACCCCAGCCCTTACTACATTTTGAGTAGTGGTGATTATTCTAATAAATAATGGATTTCCTTAAATTATGGCTTTGATCCTCATGCTATAATTTAATTTGTCCTGATCTTGGTGACCATGCCCTCCCTATTTATTTATTAAGAATACCCTCACAGAATCACACTTTTTCACATGCTTTCTGGAACTCTCACAGCCACATCTCTATCTTTGGCTTACAACAAGTGAAGGATTAACCCACTGCCATTTCTCTGTTTATTGAAGTCTGAGCCAAGAGATCATTTCTTAAGTTGAGTTTACTTATTTGGCTTTGCTGTTTGAAGTTAATTTATGATATGCCCAACTAACTTGTTATCACCTTACCAGCCCACAATGGTTTAATTTTTCATAGTGGCAAGGGAATATTATGTAAGTATAGAATGGTCGTAGACTTTCAAATGCTATATTTATCTTTGTTCTTATGGCTTTAAATATCACCATCAAGTCAGTAAGTCTTCATCTGGCATTATTATTTAATATGCAAATATGTCTTCTTCCATCCGGGCATTTCTAACAGCTGTAGATTACATTGCTATACTAGGCTATTTGTTGACTTCCACATGTACACAGAAAACAGTCCAAGATCTTAATTAGATGGAGTTTCAAAATACCCAAACTCAGATATTTGGATTAAACTTTTCAGTATAATTCATGATTCTCTATCAATAGGAATCTCATCTGGCATCAAAATGAATGACTATCAGAAAGTTGGACTAAACTTTTCTCATTGCAGTATATTTAGTTTATTGTAATTCAGCCAGTTTTAAAAATTTATCCTAAGAATTTGAAGATTCATAAATTTATAACAACCTTATCCCTCAGTATTTGTTTCAGTCTTCCAACATCCTGCTCTTTTGGAGCAATTGAAATTCCTATTCAACTTTCTCTCCAACCCAATTCCTGCCATCTGCCTGGGTTACAATAGTGTCCATGTGAGGATCCATTAAACACCATACCTTACAGCTTCTTAATCCCTTGTAGGTCAGTGACCTTGGTCTCTATTTCCCCAAACCTTTACCAAGACCATACCTTAGAGTTGGTTATCATCAAGATTCCCCCACCTTTGAACCTCCACTATTCTCTTTTTAGACTACAAACTCCCATCCCTGCAGCTTTGGTTCTCTTATTCCATACCTTACAGGGCTCTTTTCTCAGTTTTCTTCACTGTTGCCATTTCCTGTATTTCTTAATCTGCTACTGAAAAAGATGCTATTGATTAGAAAATACATCCCATTTTCATATACCACTAGGGAAAAAAATGATGCCAATTAAATGATAGCACAATGATTTCCTATCACTTAGAATTTTTTTTTATATTTATTGAAAAAGCTCTTATAAACTTATTTAGGTGTAATTTTTATTATGGATCACTCTTGAGAATATATAAATAAAAGAATTTGATCATAAGAAGTGTCTGGATTTCCCAAATTACTTTTCAAAGCCAAGTCCTTGATATCCATGGTTTTCCACACAAATGGTCCTCTGTGCGATCCACAGCACTGGTGATGTAGCAGTTTTTAGGAGAGAACACCACTATTGTCTCTGTATTTTCTGCCAAGATAATGACACCCATTCTGCAAGTTTTGATGCTGACACTTTATTGATTGGACCAGAAAGTCTCAGTGGAAGGTTTCTGACAACTATAAGGGTTCATATTTCTTCCTCAGATGGTCTTTAAATGATTTGTTGATGGAAATGTCAAGAGGATGTTGTCGTTCAGTCACGACTCCCGAAATAACAACCATATCACCATACTTTCTAGCAAGCTCCTCTTTATTATACAGGTCCATAAAGTGCATCAAGAGTATACCGGTTGGGTGGTATGGAGTTCATGGAGGGCTATTCCTGATGACATTTAGTGACGGCCACTCCTTTCCTTTCCTCTGCTCTAAGGGACCTTTGGACCAGGAGAAATCCTCTTCTCTTCAACCTTCTTTGAGAGGACCTCTTATGTCTGTGAATTCCTTTCTCTCAAAGGCTAAGCCTGTATTTAAGCAATGTACCCAACTCAATTAAAGTGAAAGAATATAAATAGCTCTGATCACATTTGCACACACAGAGACTGAAACAACTAATTGTGACTGCAACCTGACCAACAGCAATCGAAAGACAGCTCCTCACTTAGGTTAAAATGTGTCTCTTAAGACTTCTGCTTCTAGGGACGTGGAGTAGATTAGACGTAATTTTTCCTATTCCTCCTGTTTAGTATAGCTAAAAATCCCGGACACTATGAAGCAAACACAGCTGACCTACCCTAAAAGAATGGGGAATTTCTCTAAACAGAAAGACAACAACAAAAGAAGGAAGCTTGGGACATTAGGAAGTAAGAAAGAGCATCATAAGCAAAAAATATGGGTAAATATAATAGGCTTTCCTTCTCTTCTTGAATTTTCTAAATCGTGTTTGATGGTTAAAGCAAGAATATTAACACTCTCTGATGTAACTCTGAATGTATGCAGAAGATTTAAGACAATTATAAACAGGGAGGGGAGAATAAAGAGGTTTAAAGTATTTATACTTCGCTTGAACTGGTACAATGATGATACCAATGACGGCTGTCATAAGTTACGTATATATGGTGTAGTACCTCGAGCAACCACTGAAAAAACTATACAAAGAGATGCAGTCTGAACACTTTAGATCAACCAAAGTGGAATTCTAAAAATGTGTTTAAGTAATCCACAGAAGGCTCAAAAAAGGAAAAAGAAATAAAGAGAAGGAACAAACAGAAAGCAAAAAATGAAACAGCAGATGTAAGCCCTAACATATCAATTGCCATATTAATGCACATGGTCTAAATATACCGATTAAAAAGCAGCAGATGGCAGAGTGGATTAAAAAACATGACCTAGCTATATGCTGTCCATAAGAAACTTACTTCAAGTATAATAACGTAGGCAGGTTGGAACTAAAGGGACACAAAATATATATATATGCAGTGTAAACATTAATCAAAGGAAAGCATAAGTGGCTATATTTATATAAAATAAAGTAGATTTTAACAAAAGAAAATTTCCAAAACCAGAGAAGGACATTATATAATGATAAAGAGTCAAACCGCTAAGAAGACACAGTGATCTTCAATGCATACACACCAAACAAAAGAGTTGCAAAGTATATGAAGCAAAAACTGATAGAACTAAAAGGAAAAACAAACAAATCCTCAATTGTAGTTGAAGAGTTTAACACTTCTCTCTCAACACTTGCTAGAACAATTAGACAGAAATTAGCAAAGATTTGGCAGAGCTCAACAACGTCACAACCAAGCTCTAATGAAAACTTATAGAAGACATCCCCCAACAATAGTGGAATATACCTTCTTTCATATGCCCATAAATTAGATACCAAGGGAGACCATGTGTTGGGTCCTAAAACAAACCTCAACAAATTTTTAAAAATTGAAATCATATAGTGTAGTCTTTCAACCACAATGGAGTCGAATTAGAAATCAATAGCAGAATGACAAAAAAATCTTTAAACATTTGCAAACTAAGCAACATGCTGCTAAATAACCTGTGGATCAGAGGAGAAGTCTCGAGGGAAATTTTAAAAATATGTTTAACTGGGACACCTGGGTGGCTCAGTTGGTTAAGCTATGGCTATCAGCTCAGATCATGATCCTGGAGTTCTGGGATCGAGTCCTGCATTGGGCTCCCGGCTTGGCAGGGAGTCTGCTTCTCCTTCTGGCTCTCCCTCTTCTCATGCTCTCTCTCTCTCTCTTGCATCCTCTCTCTCTCAAATAAATAAATAAAAATCTAAAAAAAATATGTTTAACTGATATAAAATAAAACATGTTAAAATGTGGGGGACATAACATACTGGGAGGGAAATGTATATATAGCACTAAATGCACACTTATAAGAGAGGAAAAGTTTCAAATCAATAATTCAAGCTCCTACTTCAAGGACTAGAAAAAGAGCAAAAGTAATCTAAAGCAAGCAGAAGGAAGGAAGTAACAGGGAACAAATGAAAGAAATTGAAAAGAAAAGCAATGGAGAAAAATCAAAGAAATAAACAGATGGTTTTTAAAAAATCCATAAAATAACAAATGTCCATCAAGAGTGACAACGACAAAAAGAGAAATGACAAAAATCACCAATATGTGATTAAAATGGAATATCATTACAGACCCTACAGACATCAAAAGGAGAATAAGGGAATGTTACAAACAACTCCACATACATAAATTTGATAATTTAGGTGAAATAGACCATTTCCACAAAAAAGCACAAACTACTACAACTTATGCAACATGAAAAAGATAATTTGAATAGCCCTGTAATTACTAAGAAACTGTAATTAATAATTCTCAAATTCCCAAAAAAGAAAGCTCCAGGCCCAGATGGTTTCACCATAGAAGTCTACCAAAAGCTTAAAGAAGTATTAAGACCTATTTTATATAATCTTTTCCAGAAAATAGAAGAGAAGGGATGATTACCTAGTTTAATTTATGAAGCTAATTATTATCGTGATACCAAAACCAGACAAAAAATAATACAAAAATAAAAATACAGGCAAATACCTCTCATGAACGCAGATGCAAAAATCCATAACAAAACATTAGCCAATAGGATTTAGTCACACGTAAGAAGAATTATTCACCATGACTAAATGTGGTTTATTCTAGGGGTGAGGTTGATTCAGTATTCGAAAATAAATCAGTGTGATTCACCATATTCCAAGACTAAAGAAGAAAAGTTATATGGCATATCAGGAAAAACCTTTGACAAAATCCAACACCTGCTCATGATAAAAACTCTGAAAAAAATAGAATAGGGGAAAATGCCTCAACTTAATAGGAAACACTTACAACATAAAACCCTAAACCCATCTAAAACAAAAAATAGCTAACATTATATTTAATAATGAAAGACTGAATTCTTCCCCCTTGGGTTGAGAATAAGCCAAACATGTCTCTTTAACCACTCTTATCAACACAGTACTGGCCTTTCTAGTCAGTAGAATAAGGGAAGAAAAGGGAATAAAAGGCATAGTGATCAGGAAGGAAGAAATAAAACTACTTGACTGACAAATCACATTAATGTCTACGTAGAAAAATCCCAAGAGTTTACAAAAAAAACCCTCCTGGAATAAGTGAATTTAGATTCAAGGTACAAGAATAAGTGAATTAGGATACAACACAAATGCTTAAAAATTAATTATGCTTCTTTATACAAGCAATGAATACATGGGCACTAAAATTAAAATACAATACCATATAAAATTGCTTAAAAAATAAATAAGCATAAATCTAACAAACACCAACAGAACTTACATGACAACTGGCACACAATGCTGATGACAGGGGGAAATGTGTAAATAGGTTTAACTCAATTTCTATCAAAATCTCCCCAAGTGGGGTGCGCATTTGGTTAAGCATCTGCCTTCAGCTCAGGTCATGATCTCAGGGTCCTGGGATCAAGTTCTGCATGGGGTTCCCTGCTCAGTGGGAAGTCTGCTTCTCCCTCTACCCTGGCCCCCTACTCATGATTTCTCTCTCTCTTTCAAATAAATAAAATCTTTGAAAGAAAGTCTCCACAAGATTTTTTTTTGTAAAGGTAAGATTATTAAAAAATTTTATATGGGAAAACAAAGAAAGTAGAATCGCTCAGACAATTTTGAAAAAGAAAAATAAAGTAGGAGGAATCAGTCTACTCAATTTCAAGAATTTCTACATAGGTACAAGGAAAAAAGACTGCAGTGTTGGTATAGGGAGAGACACATAGATGAATAGAAGAGAATAGAGATCCCAGAAATAGATCCACAAAAATATGCTCAAGTGATTTTTGACAAAGGTTAAAAGTAATTCAGAGGAGGAATGATAATCTTTACAATAAATAGTTCTGGAGCAACAAGGCATTGATAGGTAAAAAACTGAATCTCAAACTTGATTTCAAATCTGCTATAAAAATTAACTCAAAATGGATCACAGACTTAAATGTATGATGTGAAATGACAAAAATTTAGGAAGGAACATAGACAAAATCTTCAAGATTTAGAGCTAGGCAAAAAGTTTTAGACTTGACCCCAAAAGCATGATCCATAAGAGTAAAAAGTTGATAAACTGGTCTTCATCAATTTGAAAACTTTTGTGCTACAAAAGTCTGTGTCAAAGGATGAAAGACAAGCTACAGAATGGGAGAAAATATTTACAAACAAAATTTCCAACAAAGGATTAGTATCTAGATTATATAAAGAGCTCTCAAAACTCAACAGTAAAAACCAAACTATCTAATTTAACATGAGCAAAGATATGAAGAGATATTTCATTAAAGAAGATATACAGATGGCAATAAGTACATGAAAATATGTTCAACATCTTTAGCTGCTAAGGAAATGAAAATTTTCGTCACATTGCAATACCACTCCAAACTTAACAGTATGGCTAATATAAAGAATGATGACAACATCCAATGCTACTGAGGAAGCGGAGAAACAGAATAACTCATATGCTGCTCATGAGAATGCCAACAGTCTGGCAGTTTCTTAAAATACTACATGCATTACGATAGGAGCTAGCAATTGTACTCCTAGGCATTAGTCCCAGAGAGACGAACACTTACGTTCACACACAAAAAATTCTACATTAATGTTTAGAGCAGCTTTTATGGTAACAGACCCAAACTGGGACCAACCCAGATGTCCTTAACTGGGTGAATGGTTAAACAATCAGTGGTATATCCATATCATGGAATTTACTCTGTGTCACTGAATAGAAAGGAATAAAATGTTGATACATGCAATAACCTAGACAAATCTCAGATGGATTATGCTGGTAAAAAGGGCTGACCCTAGGGTTACACACTGTACAAATCCATTTATGTCACATTCTTGAACATGACAAAATCATAGAAATGGAGAACAGATTTGTAGTTGCTAGAGATGAAGAAGGGAATGGGAACAGGAGAGAACTAGGTATGGCTACGAATGGGCAACATGGAAGACTCCTGTGGTGGTGGAAATGTTCTGTATCTTGACTGTACCAATGCCAACATAGTGGGTCGTGATTTTTATAAGGTGTTGTCATTAGGGGAAACTGGGTAAAGGGTACATGGGATTTTTCTGTATTATTTCTTAAAACCACATGCGAATCAACAATTAACCAAAATATTTTAATTACAAAATATACATCTTCTATCTGATAAAATATAGTAGCTTGCTCGAGGCCACAGAAAACAAGTGGCTGTTGGAACCCAGCCTTTTATCTTATCCCCTATGCCATATCAATATATCTATTTAACATTCCTCTCTTCCTCTCTCTTCCAGTTTCCCGTTCCTTTTTTTTTTTTTTTCCATTCTCTTCTTTTCTTTTCCTTTCCTGAATAATTTAGTCCTAAAGGTGTTATGTGGGGCAGAACAAGGTCGGTATGTGAACCTACATTGGGGTAAGGGGTGGGGGAAGGATTTACTGTGTTCCAGAAAGGGCTCGCAGAGCCTGAGCAGGGTGAGGAGGGCACCCGTACGGAGGGCAGTCCTGAGGGAAGTACCAAATGCTGAGTGGCCTGGGGAGGGCATCTGTGCCAGGGACGGAACAACAGGAGAGCCGGGGTGTGGCTATATATTGTGGTTCCGTCAAAAGTAACCAGAAAGCCAGCTTTTTCACTATTAGAAATTGAATTTAGAGGTACAGAGAGACAGAAAATTAGAACAAACCCTAGATGTTAGGTTGGCAGTATGAACATGTGGTTTTCAATACATGTAGATAGATTTATACAGAAGAAATAAATGTGTGTGTGAGTCTCTGTATGTTGGTATGTGTGTGTAGATGTGTGTACACAAATACATTCCCGAGCCCTGTCCTCCTAGAGGGCCGGCAACAGTGACATTGCAATAATATGAGCACATCCAGCTCCCAGAATGCAGCTTCTAAATATTCTTCTCCACTAAAAGGAAACAAGCCTCCTTAGAGAAATGACTGATTTCAAGGCTGGTAGGAAAAGTACAGGATGAGGCTGGAGCATCTTATTTATGCCAGAAAGCAAGGAAGTGTTCAAAGAGTGATAAGAACATGTCAAAAGGACACAGAAACCAGCCTGAAGGGGATCCCAGTGTCCAGATCTAGAACAGTTTAAGCACTTAAATAAATAATGATAGTAATGGATTATAACCAATTGAATAAAGAAATCTCAAACCCATTCTGATATAAACTAATGAATGAGTACACTGCAAGTTTGATGAGCAATAGCAAATCCACTTATTAAGTACATAAGCAAAAAAGTAACATTAAAGGGATGAAAACTGGCAGATACCACTTTAATCAAGCAATCAAAGCAGACATCATCAGTAAGGGGATAAATTGAAATCGTGCACCACCTGGTAAGATGCAATAAGAAGGCAGCATCATTTCATTGATTTCCCTGCCAAAGATGCATAACCTGAATCTAATCCTGAGGAAACACCGGACAAACCCAAGTCGAGAGACATCTAACAAAATGACCTGTAATCCTCAAAGAAGTCAAGGACAGGAAAGGCGAGCAAAGACAGGGGCCCTGGTCCGTACTGGAGGGGATGCGGGCGACCTGGCAACCGAGATTCTGCACGGGCTCTTGTGCTAAGAAAGACTGATGAGACATTTAGCAGAGCTTGACTGAGGTTTGAGGCTTTAGGTGGTGATGGTGCATCAAGTGAATTTTCCTGATTTTGTGCTTATCTTCCCATGGTGTGGGAGAATTTTCTGGTTTGTAGGAAATACATACTGAAGAATTCGGAGGTAATGTGGCACCAGGTCAGCAACTTCTTTGGGCATAGTAGGGCTCAGGTGTATAAAGTGTCTTTTTTTTTTTTTCTTTCTTATTCTATTTCCACCTTTTCCAGAAGTTTGGAATGTTCCAAAATTCAAAAGAACACAAAGAGAAAGGAAAAAAAAATATTGCCAGCTGGTTAAAACCACAGGTATTTAGAATTTAGTGTATGTTAAGCAGAAATGATCACTCTTCCAACTGCTCCTTTCCTGATTCTCAATTCTGACCAATGTATTTTTATATAAGCTCTTACTAAAGCCAGAGCCTTGGGATCATTCTTAACCTCTCCCCTCTCTTGCTCCCATAGCTGAGCCTTTTCTCTTCTGCCTCAGAAATATCTCCCAGTTTTAACCCCTCTTCACCACCTTCATCGCCACCTTCTTGGCCTCTTTCTTGGTCTCTCACATCACCGACCAGCCTTCCCACATCTGGCCTGTCTCCTCTACAGGCCTGCTGGCAATTCTCTTACAAAAAGTGAATCTTTGAGTCATCCTTCTGCTTAGAGTGAGCCTCTGGCTCACCAGGGTGCTTGGGATAAAGTCTAGTGTTAGTTGAGTAGTTTTCTAAGCCCTTCTCCCTCCTAACCAACCCCTAGTCATCTTACCTCCTGCCCCTCCTGAAACAGTACAGCCAGCTGCCCAGACTTCTCAACTCCCTCCCCCAATTTCCTGTTTCTGTGCCTCTTGTCCCCACCGCCTAAAACATCTTTAAAGTAGGGGACACAAATTGGAAGGCCCACACACTAAATCTGGCCTCCAGAATATTTTGTCTGGCCAACACAGAGGTTTCTAGAAGGGCTTATATGTATCCTTCAGGGGGAGCCTTCCCTGCGGCTCATCATGGAGCCCTCCACATCTGGCAACTTCATACATTCATTTCGGTTGGATCTTTCAACACCCATCTCTCTTGAAGCCTTTTGTGATTTTCCCTCATCAAGGCTCTATTCATAACCCTAAAATAGCACCTACCCCATTATCTTGAGGTCTCTGCTGCAGATTGCTCAACAGTCTGAGCTTTCAGCAGGAACTGTGGCACCAACCTAAATTCTACCGAAGGAACTGCAGACACACACTGGAAAGCACTGGTCAGGAGTTCAGAACGGATTCACTCCTTCCTTGGAATGTTTCCAAGCTTAAACAGTATAAGCTGGAATACTCATTTTTCATATGATCCCAGGTCATCTGTCTTGTAGAGCCAAGTTCCAGAGGGAAAATGACTTTCTTGAAAGTTTCTTTCATCTTCTCGGGAAAGTGGTGATCTTAAATGTTTGGACTTGACTGTATATTCTGTTTAATTATGCTTTTTGGTGGGTTGTGAAATAGAAGGTGAACTTTTTCTAACTTTGGTGCTGGCTGATTCCATTTGTTTCAGTTCTGCAGGCTTTGGGACAGAGAACAAGCAAATGAAGAAGTACTATCACTATATATGATTATCCCAATCCATCAGGGTAGCAAACATAGTTCTATTACAATAATTAGAAAGCTTTTTGTGTGAGTAAACATCAAACTTTAACTCAAATAGAAATGAGCAAAAGGATTCACATGATTCTGCCAATATTGTATGAATGCTTTTTTTTTTGTAATTAAAAAAAATTGTAATTATGTTCTTTCACCACACATCTTGAGAGGGTTTGACAAATTAAGAAGCACAGCAAGTAGGCAAACAGAAATGAAGAAATGACAGAAGTACTCGCCAGGTGGATTCCCTGGGTGCATTCATAGTTCTGTTTGTTCCCATCAGAAATTAGAACTCATTAAAGCCAGTCACCACAGAGATGGCAAACAGATGCCGGGCACATGTGGTTTCCTTCAAGAATGATCTCCTATGGGGTGTCCTCCCTGCTTTTAACGGTCCTCTCTGTCCAATTCCTGGATCCCTTAGATTAAAGCTGGCTCCTTGACTCCTTGATGTAATGGGAAAGAGGGAGACGGGTTAAAAGAGGAAGGGGTGTCTGAAGGTGTGGCTTTTGTATTAATTATGGAGTGGCACTAAATTCCTAAATCAGACGCCTTGTCTATCTACCAGGAAAGCAATACATTTCTAAGGCAAATTCTGGTGATAGTCAAAGCTAGCAAACTTTATTTCTTCATTTTACTGTTTTCTATGGGATACAGTTGGTAGAAGTAGAAAGTTTCAATTTCTCAGTGTGCCTTCAGCTCAGGTCGTAATCCCAGGGTCCTGGGATCGAGTCCCACATCAAGGCTCCCTGCTCAGTGGGAAGCCTGCTTCTCCCTCTTTCACTCCCATTGCTTGTGTTCCCTCTCTCGCTGTGTCTCTCTCTGTCAAATAAACAAATAAAATCTTTTTTAAAAAGTTTCAATTTCTCAAAATCGAAAAAAAAAGAACTTTAAAAAATTCATGATATAATTAGGAACGGTGATGGGAATATGTAACTATGTTTAAGGTGCGGCAATCTGTACAGAACTTTTTGTTATATGTGGGTTCAGCTCAAAAAGGCTGAGCTCAAATAAACATAATAAGCCTTGTCTCTCCACTTGGTTCTTTCAAATTCCCTGGGTGCTCTCTCTCTCTCTAAAATAAATAAATCTTTAAAGAAAAGGTGGGGGGCACTTGGGTGGCACAGACAGCTGGGCTTCCAACTCTTGGTTTTAGCTCAAGTGGTGATCTCAGGGTGGTGAGATTGCATCTATAGGGGAATCTGCTTAAGAGCCTCCCCTCCACCCCATGGAGGGCGTGCAGTCTGTGTCTCTCAAATAAATAAATAAATCCTTAAAATTACTTGGCCATTTGTGATACATATTTATCTCTGCCTAGAAGCTATTGGGATTTCCTTTAGCTGGGGAGCACGGGGGTAAATAGCACGCAGCTGACCAACCTGTCTTACTTCCTTTATGTTCTACAAGCTTGGGTTCTGAGAAGTTGTCATATGCAAGATTCGCCATCAATCTAATACCTTTTCAAGGGGGGAAACTCTCATTATATATAATATACACACTGATTGTATGATAAATCCGGGTATTAGAAATTTTTTCAAGTGGTAGGGGGGAAAGAGGGAGATGTGTATCTTAAAATTGGGGTAGGAAGGTGAGAACTTGAAGAAGAGAATTTGTTCTTGCCAAGTTAGTTCACCTAAAAAAAAAAAGCATCTATTTTAAGTATTTTAAGGACACAGAAAGATCTTTAGATGCAGTGTGCGGGAAGCCCAGGAAGACCTCGCAAGAACCAGGCAGTCACCAGGCACCAGGATCTCTAGGACGAGCATTGTCTTCTCTCTGCATGTCTCTCCACTTCCTCTAATTGCAGATTTTCCCACTTGCCCCTCAACTTCTGCTCCCCCATAGTTTCAGCTTTGACTTTTCAGGGAGCCAAATTTGAACTCAATTTGGCTGTTACCCGTCGCTCAGACTTATTCTTAAAGTTGGAAAAAATTTCCAATTACCAATTTCGGTAGGAGAAATCGGATTCGCTCAGCCGGGCTTAGGCATTTCCTCTCTGTCCCATCTGATTTGCCCATTGTTTGGGTTGCCTAAATAAAACGTGAACACACAGACTCACTTCACCAGGGTACGAATGAAGCTATGGTCTCTGAATATGGGGGGGCGGGGGTGGGGCCGGAGATAATACTTGTCATTGTATGAAAATCATGGATGTGCAGGGAATTTTTCAAATCTATAGATTTTGGAGTTAAATGAAAGGTGGTCATAAGAACCTTGGTGTATATGTGAAGATAACCAAAATAGGTTTACTGTTCACCTAACTTCTTCCTATTGTTTAAAGTTGAGAGGGCCTGTCCTCTAGGCTCTATACTAGATTCTCTACCACCTAAAATATTAGGGATTTAAAGCTGCAGAACATTGGGTTTATGCAATACACAGTTTGTGTGACATCCTTCTCACTTAAGGTTTTAATCTAATGCAACACAGACAGTGAAACAGGGACTATCTTACATTGCTTGTGGGAGCGCCAAGTGTCAGAACCCTTTTAGAAGGCAGTTTGGACATGTGTATCAAGACCCCTAATGTGTCCATAACTTCATTTTGAATTTGATTTGAGGCTTATTTGAACTGGTTGCATAGCTGGTGCTCAGTAAAAGCTTGTTGAGAGATTAGCTTACATTTAATTTGCTTTTTACGTCATGTCCTTTCATGCCTTTCTGTTGAACTTGCTTTACTGTGTATGGCAGATCAAGCTTATGTTTGAACGAATAGAACAACATTCGTGAATGCAGGCTAAAATGTGTGCCCACAATTTGTACAATGGAACATAGACTGCATGAAAGTGGAGCTTTGTGTCCAAGTTGGCCTGTGAATACAGGTTTATAATGTGAGCTTTAGGATGTGATGACTGAGGGTAAACGTGGGGAAAGGGCACTGATGAGAGGTTGAGGTTTTATTATGTCCACTCTTGAGTGAAATTTCACCATCCCAGAATTTTCTTGGTAAGAATTTTCCATTTCATTGGCAGCCAAAACTCATCACCTTCCCCAGCGTGCGAGAGGCCCATCTCTTTCCTTCAACACTAGCTCTTTGTCAGCAGTTGGAGAGAAGGCTGTGTAGAACCTTGGAGAGAAGGCTGTGATAGAACCTTAAAGTTATAGGTTTGAGAACTCCTCCCCTTTTCCCATCCCCACTCCCACATATCTTATGGTATCTACCTAAACCAAGCTGTGCCTATGGAATTTTTCTTTGCAAATTCATCCAGGAGTGAGATCACAGGTTGGTCCTTCCAGGGCTAGTACACCAGGAGAACTTTTCTTCCCTCCATTTTTTTCCCTCCATTTTTTACTGAGATAGAATTAATACATAACACTGTATCAGCCTTAGGTGTAAAATATCACATGAAGGTTTGACATATGTATACATTGCAAAATGATCATCACCATAAATTTAGTTAACATCTACCACCTCACATAATTGATTTGTTTTCTTGCCATGAGAACTTCTGAGAGTTACTCTCTTAGTAACTTCCAAGTACACAACACAGGATCGTTAACGGCAGTCGCCATCTTGTACATCATATCCCCAGAACTTATTTATCTTGTAACTGGAAGTTTTTACCTTTCGACTAGCTGCACCCTTTTTACCCATCCCTCTCCCCCACCTCCTGCATCTAGCAACTACCTATCTGTTAGCAGAAGGCCTTCTCACCTGGTTCTGGGTGTCATATTTCAGGACTGCACAAGGGTGGTCCCTGATCTTGGAGAGAATTCATCATAACACATTCTGGAGGCACGCAGCAAGGTATAGCTCATTCCTTGCTTACTTTCAGACCGTTGTTTCCAAGACAGCAGTGGGGAGTGGGGAGTGCCAAGATTCTGCTTCCTCCTTGTAGACAAGCTCAAGTAGACTGCCATCTTTCCCTGTTAGATGGCAAATCTCACTTGAAATCCCTGTACTTCAAGGGTGTGCAGACACAGACATATGCCTGGTAATAGCATTTTTTATTTGACATGTGGAATTTAGATATTTTTAATGCCATGTGGAAATTCATCACTGAATAGAAGAACTCATCATTTGACTGTGAAATTACTTAAATAACTTAAAAATTCAGCATTAACAGAACTCAGGGTTTTTCCTATTAGGTTTCTGAGATTCCAGTGAAATTGTTAACAACATCTGTCATGAGAAGTGCCAGCTGCTTCTGGCAGGTTTGCATGATCTATACGAAAGACTATTTTACTAAAAGCTGCTGCAGATTTCATATGTGTACTTCTTACTCATCAAGATTCCCATACCAGGATATAACAAAAAAGCAGGTTAGACTGAATTTTGAGGGTACGGGAGAATTTGTGAGGAGTGGGGAAAAGCAGACAATGATTTTGTCGTGAAGTAGAAGTTTTGAGGAAACCTGTGCCAATAATCAGTGTAAAGGTTGAATTGTAGATCAATTTATTATCAGTCTTTAAATTGTATTTCTAACTCATTTTCCAGGATTTCCTGCTAAAATTTGTATTTTCTTTTTTCTTTTTTTTTTCAAGATTTTTATTTTTAAGTTATCTCTAGACTCAACGTGGGGCTTGAACTCACAGCCCCGAGATCAAGAGTCGCATGCTACGCTGACTAAGCCAGCCAGGCATCCCTAAAATTTGTTTTCTAAGAATTAATGATAGATTCACAGGATGAGTCTTCCAGTATCCAGTTAGTTCTAGACCTTAGTGTGCAAAGGCCCTTTCTCCCAAGGCTAAGGGGGAATTGTAGGCTTATCTCCCCATTCCAGACTCTTTAGGGTTCCGGGAAGCCTTGGCCTTGTGTCCCTTTGTCCATGAGCTCCCACAGAACTGCGGACGAATCTGGCCACTGGGTCATGATGCAGAATTCTGGCCTGCCAGGATGGCAGGGAGACTTCCTATTACCTACCTGCTTTTGTTGTCAATTCCTAAGTTCAACAACAAAGGGGACCTTTCCGCTCTGTCCCCGGACCTCATTCCTTCCTGGAAGTGAGAAAGCTCTTGGCAATAGTACACACATTCAGAACAAGGGCAGCGCGCTTTCCTTGAGTCTTGTGATAATCGAAGGTCTAGAAGGTAGTCACAGAATTTTCCCTGGGAATCATTCTGGGGCACTGAGGCAGATTTGGAATTAGACCTTCTTGTTCAAGGTCAGGATAATGAGAGATCTCGGACGCTAGTGCTCAGCTGCACATGTAAGTACTGTCACCCTGCATTCTGCATTAAGAGTTGTGCGGAAACAAATTGGAATCTCCAATTTCATATGCCACATTTTAAGTCTCGGTTAAAAAAAAAAAAAAAGAAAAAGAAAAAAGTGCTTTTGGAAAAGGTAAATGTTCTCACTCTTTCTGCCAAGGGCAAGGTGTTTCAGTTTTTCCTTTGTGATAAGTGCAGCAAGAGACAAAGGAAGGGCCAGGGTTCAGCCTGGACAGTTGGTAACACATCTATACTTAAAGCCATTACCCTGTAATCATGCGGAGTCATAACAGAGAACATTGGACTTTTTATCCTTCTTTTTAAAAAATATTTTATTTATTTATTTGACAGACAGAGATCACAAGTAGGCAGAGAGGCAAGCAGAGAGAGAGGAGGAAGCAAGCTCCCTGCTGAGCAGAGAGCCCCAGGCAGGGCTCGATCCCAGGACCCTGGGATCATGACCTGAGCCAAAGGCAGAGGCTTTAACCCACTGAGCCACCCAGGTGCCCCTGGACTTTTTATCTTAACTTCTTGATAAGCCACAAGAATAATTAAAATTCATATAAAGATATATTGATGTATACAGCGTTATGTTTATTTGTTTGCTTGTTTGATTTTAACCCTTATCTTATATAACATATGTGGAAATAAAACAGCCCTTTTATAAGTGAAAGTGTTTATCCCCTGAAAGAATTTTAAATCAATGCTTTTCTGAGTATTACATATTTCAATGGCTTTTTTAGCTTTATATTTTATTTTGCAGAGGAGAGCTCACCAAATTTCTGCAAAGCATCCTTTAACTTGCAATTGGCTGTGATAATTCAAAGCTTACTTATTTTTCAGTTAAATGCATTAAATACTATTGTTTCAATGGCCCTTGCTGTGTCAAACTGTTATTTCTGGCATTTCAATATAAGCATCAGGTCAAGAAGAATGGAGAACACCAAATAAATTTCTCAGCAGGAATTCCAGCTTCCTTTCTCCTATATTCATACTTTTGATTTCCAGGAGAGAAAAAAAGAAACCTTATAGGCAGATAAAATTGTCTGAATTGGGCTATTATTCCTGCTCATGGCTTAAGAAACACTAAATGTATAGTATTCTATACTATAGTGGATAGTAGATGCTGATTATAAATCTTCTTGGTTCATATTAGAGAATAATCTTCAAAGAAAATGTGTTTTAAGTCCTGAACTTACATACTCTTGAGTCCTTCCTTATATAATTTTTCTCCAGGAAAACAAACCACCACGACCTCTCATTTTCAGAACTCTCGTTGACTGGTGCTTTCCAAACTTTGATGTCTGGATGTCTTTAAAAATGTTTAATCATCATAATGCATAAAACAACGTGGAGCAGTCTGACATTGTTTGTCTTTGTGTGGTTGAAAAAAAATGCAAAAATAAATTGTTTGTATAGTGCTGAAAATGGAGGTTGGGATTAAATTGACCTAAGGTTAATGATAGGATGAAGATCAACTGTCAAGTAGCAAGAAAATGCTATAGCCTTGGCAATAATTAATGTTGAACAATGACTGGAGTTCAGATTATTGTAATGAGAGATGATATGCTGTTCTAACTGTCCAGAGGTCAATGTTACTTGGTTTCCTATGGTTAGGGGTAAATAAGGAGGACTTCCTAGTAAAAACATTGTAACTGGATACAATGAGCCTGCAGTGACCCCAGGTTCATGGGAGACATTGTTAGTATGTATAAAGAGTTTATAAAATATGTAGCAATCAATGTTTTATGGAATTTGGTGCCTGAATGGAAGGGGCCCGGGAGCCTCTGGAACAAGGGAGCTGTTTATCTAACCAGTAGAAAACAGACCAAGATTGCAGTTTCTAGAGTCCCATATGTTGGCTATTATCCTGTAATTCTAATGAATCTTTTCTTGAATCCTTCATTTTCTGAATGGCACCATTACTTCCCATAATATATCATCAGTTGTCCTTGCTCTGATAATGTATTACATTAATATATCATTAAAGCAACAGATGTATTAGAGTAATACATTATCAGAACAAAGCACTCTGATGGTGATGTATTTCACAAAAGATGGCTCCACCTTGGACAGAGCAGATCCAGAGGCAGAGTCCGTTCAATGATACCAAAGGTAAGCCCAAGGCACATAGTCAATGGCACCTAACCTTTGGCTCTAGCTGTAGGTTGTGACCCCGAGTGCAATGTGTATTCCTCTTTCGACTTTATCATTGAGCTTCAGAAAAATCCTTGGGTATGGTGAATCTCATTTCTGAAAAAGAAACAGAGTTGAGTAAAAATCCATGGGAGAGGATCTTTGCAGGCAATGAGTTGTCCCACGCTGCTTTATTTCTGGGAAGTCAAGTTCATCCGGGAGTGCAAATCTAAGTCTCACTGGTCAGGGCGGCATGCATGTCTCTTGCTGGCTCAGAATGGCAGCTGTATTTGCTTTCCCTGACACCTCACTGCAAGTGTCATTTTCCCTCAACACACTATCAAGTCCGTTGACCTGGGACAGGTGCTTTTTAAGTCAAACATTTGATTTATAGGTAAGGAGAACAAGTTCTAGAGATGCTCGATTCTTCCAGAAAAACCAAAATAGAAAAAAAAATGTAAGGAGAGGAAGCTGTACACTTCATCTAGGATGGACATATGTTAGTTCTGGCTAATGGCCAGAGCAACGGAGCCCAGAGCGGAGAAAATATGGAGTACTTCAGCCCATGCTTAGTGCACTTTCAGATGAAGGGGGATTTTTGTTTTAGTGGTTTGTCTATCATCAACTTCAATTGCTCTATAATTGATGTGGGATAATGATTAGGAATTCAGGAATTATTACTGATTAATAACCTTGGACCTGCAAGGTGTTCAAGGTGTTCAGAACACATGTGGGTATGTTGACATGTTTATATGCAGGGAGGACCATGGCTCGTGCCATGATCAGTGCTGGGATTTTTATGACAAAACCCTAATCACATTATTGCTTTCACTGTGCAGAAATTAAATTTCTTGTTCATTGTCACCCTTTGCAGCTACTAGGCTTGACCTGCAAAAAGTCCGAGGAAAGGAGCAGAATATTTATAATAACTCAGAGGCAAACTGGCTAGAAGCCACGATTGGTGGGAAGATTTCCATCAACTATGGTGTGAGTGAGGAGGGGGTAATACCTTCTAGGTGTCCACCTCTTCCATTTGAATAAGCCCAAGAGTAGGGGTTATTCACTTAAATTCTTTTCCTTTCCTCTCACAGCTGTGAAGTTCCCAGCCCCTCTGTCCCTCCTACCTAGGAGAAAGCAATAATCACCTCCCAAGAGCCTAGGGCAGCAGCCAACACCTTGAGAAAATAGCCCCAGTGTAGAGAATGGCATCCCATAGGGGTTTTCCTCTGGCACTTGAGGGAAGCATTTGGACATGTCCAAAGGGAGCAGCATATATACTTGCTAATGTGATTTTATAGGAATTGTTGTGACTCTTTGCCACAAGACTTTTTCCTAGACTCTTGGTAGGAGGTATTCATTAAATAATTGGCCATTTTCTAAGTGGATGACTTAGATGCACAGATGGATCTATCCATTAATGGATTGACTATCTCTTAACAGAATGCCAGATATCCCAGGAGAGAGAGGTGCAGGGAGAGAAGAACTGTTGTTGTCTTGCTAATTCTAGTTCCTTGCCTGGAAGTCACAGGGCAAAATACATGTGAGTAATATGCCTGAAAGGGAAACGAATTTGGAGTGAGACTCATTACAAAATGTGAGCAACCTTAACTAGAAGACATAGCAACAGGCTATCAAAAGAGACAATTATATCCCACATGAACTTGGGTCTGGTTGTGTGTGTATTTACCATGATCTTGCCACTGTCACTTAGTACTACTGAATGATAGGAGAAATAATTGAGTGATTTTTTTTTTAACATTTCACCAGAATAGACTTAGTTCTTACAGAGGGAGTGATATATCCAATCCCTGAGGCACCATAGATTAATTCATTGATTTTAAATATTTTATAAAATATACCCATCAAAAGGCTAGGAGCATATATCCATCAATTAAAAATTAAACAATCAAGGCAAAACAATACACACACACACACACACACACACACATACACAAATTCAATCATGCTATCCATTTCTATAAATAAGCCATCAACAGGAGACCGAGGAAAGACAAATAACTTACATCAGGCCTGCAAGTGAAATACATTTATCAGCCCACTTAATAAATGCTTTTTGACATTTAAGAGCCTGTTTCTATGTGGTCCTGTACCAAGAAAGATTTATGCATATGTAATCTGTGCATTCTCAGAGCTTCTGGTCTAAGAGAGACAACTGAGCAGAGTCCACTGAGGCATACTATACCTATAAGAAGTGATTTTTAAACATAAAAAGTGAATATGGGCCTCTTTTATGGGTTTTCCCATCTCACACAGAAATAGGCAGGTAGATGAATAATAAGGCTCCCATCAGATAAGTGTGCAGGGACTCACAGCCATCACTGAGGGGAGTACAGATTGTTTCCAACTTCCTAGGGCAATTTGGCAGTGGGTATTTAAAGCCTTGAAATTTTTCACTCTTTTTGGTCCAAGGATTTGTTCTTTAAAAAATAGTCATGGGGATTGCAAAGATTTAGCAACAAGAATATTCATTTCAGCACTGGTCACAAAACCTCACATTTGTAAACAGTCTAAGTGTTCAAAAACACAGCATTATTTCAATCTATTATGGAACATTTACTTACATCATGGAAGGCTATCAAGTTTTAAACAAAATAATGAAGAATAGTGAATTACATCATAAGATGAAAGAAATATGCTCCAGAATAATATTTACCCAATCATCCTGTTTTGGCCAAAAAAATTATGCACACGGTACGCGTACACACATACTCTCATTTCTGTGTACCTGTAGATAGCACCAGACCGCACAGAAACACATCCAAATATGAATGATGATTACCTCTGTGTGATTTTTCTTTTATTTTTGCTTATTTGTATTATCTTCATTTCTAAACAGAACCGTTTGAAACTAATGCAGAAGTAGAGAGAGGCTTGAAAATGAGTGAAAATGAGTGTCAGCGCGGCTGGGGGATGGGAGTGGCAAGGAGAGAAAGTTGGAGATGTAGTTACAGAAGCCAGAAGAGGAACGCTAGGCTACAAAACAAGACATTTTCTCCACATGTGGGGCATTTTATTGAACTTATGTAAAATGGAACTAGTGCAGTATAAAATATTAACGGTCTCTCACAGTATGTTCCAAATTGAAAGTAACTTAAATTCTCCCCCTCCCCCTCTCCCACCCCCATTAAAAACCTTCCTCAAAAATCACACACTGTCCTTGCGGGCGGGCTGAGCAGTTGAGAACCATGTTTGCTCGGTGGCCACACGGCCATGCCACCCTGGCCACCACCATCCTTTGTAAATAAATGCCTGTCGAACCACAGCTGTTACCTGCGTGGGAACCCCTAGGAGAGACTTGATGGCTTCTCTTCTGTTCTTTGAACGTTTGCTGCCATGATAATTTAAAATCTTTATACCTTACCTACAATCCCATAACAAGGTAACCCAGGAGTTCATTAAGCGGGAGAGCTATAAAACACTCAGGCAAGTCTGGGACTTTGGAACAGAACTTAGATGTGCTAAATCTCCGCCGGGAAGACCAAAAAACCACCACGATGCTGTGTCGTGTTAATTTAAGAGAGAGCACTTCAAAATATTAGAGAAAATACAGGGAAAATAAAAAGCCGTCTTAAAGCAAATCTACATCATGACGTTTGCAGATTTATGCACTCCAGGATCACGTTTCCCCCTTCTGCATACACTTTATATTCAGTCCTGTGGGGAAAGCAGGATTGAATTATGGAAGTTTTGAATTATAGGAGGTCTCCAGGAATACATTCTTCGCATGAAACGCACAGCGGGCATGGGGTGGGGTGAGGCCAGCGGTGTCGGAATGGAGGGCAGACAAGATATTGGAAAGAGGGCAAGAGGAGCACAGGGTTTCCAAAACCTGCTCAGGCTTCTGCTCAGCGAAGAGAAGGAAGAGGAGGGAAGGTGAAGATGGGGCCTAGGAAGCAACTGGAAAGGGAAAGGAATTACAAGTGGCTCATTCAAGGCGCTGGGGGAATTCACTTACATAGATCATGTCACTTAACTTTTACTACCTGCAAGATCTTATTTCTTCCTGACAAGAGAATATAAAAACAAAACAGTGGAGACCCCAAAGAGGCTTGCACGGAAAGGGACCTTTACTTCTTCATCAACTGGTTTTTATTCTTTTGCTTTTTCTAAAATGAGAATTTTAATTACAAAAGTAATGCATGCTCCTATTTTTTAAAAAAAAAAGTCATTCAAATAATGAGGAGGTATTTACAATAGAAAGTGGAAATCCACCATCCATCAACTTCCCTGCTTCCCGTCATTGAATTCTGCTCCTTAGAGAGAACCTCTGTTAACCGTTTAGTTATGACCTTCTAGAACTTTTTTTTTTTTTTTGGCTACTAAACTTCATTTTTCAGAGGAGTTTTTGTTTCCCAGCAAAATTGAGCAGAAAGTACAGAGAGTTCCCTACAGCCCCAATCCCCACACAGGTACAATTACCCTCACCACAGACATTGTGAAGCACAGTAGGTCATTGCCATAATCGATGAACCCACATTGACACATCATTAACACCTACAGTCTGCAGATTCCATTAAGGTTCACTCTTGGTGTGGTACATTCTGTGGGTTTGGACAAATGTCTAATGATGTGTCTCCACCACTCTATATCATGCAGAATAGATTCACTGTTCTAAAAAATCCTCTGCGCTCTGCCTACTCATTCCCCCAGCTCCTGGCAAGCACTGATCTTTTTACTGTCTCCATAGTTTTGCTTTTCCAGAATGTCATATAGTTGGAATCACACAGTGTAAATAGCCTTTTCAAGATTGTCTTCTTTCACTTAGTAATATGTATTTAGGGTTCCTCATGTCTTTTCATGGCTTGATAGCTCATTTCTTTTTAGTGCAGAAGAATATTCCATTGTCCGGATGCACACGGTTTATTTATCCATTCACCTTCTCAGGTTGCTTCCAAGTTTTGGCCAAATATGAATAAAGCTGGGGAGACTTCTGGTTTCGGGTTCCATGTACAAGGAGCTTAGAAGTTGCCAGTCCAACCCAACAAGTAAAAAGCTGAATAGACTAAAATATCAGCAACTCCTCTTGGATGCCTACATCCAAACCCTTACAATTAGAGAGTCAGATGAGCGAATACAGCTCACCAGTGTAGAGATTCACCAATGAGTGGGAACCTCAGCAGTAACCAGTGCCATGGTCATAAAACCCAAGGCGTAACTGCCAACTGTTGGAAGCATTGGAGTTAAAATCCTCCAGGGATACCCAATCATAAGGAGGCCTCCCCGAAACTGTGAGTTTTACCTCCAAGAGCCTGACCAAATTCTCATAGAGAGTATTGGGGGAAAGGGCTGCCTGGGTGGCTCAGTCAGTTAGATGTCTGCTCTGGGCTAAGGTCATGAGATCAAGCCCCACCAGCCCCACATCGGGCTCCCTGCCCAGTGGGAAGCCTGCTTCTCCCTCTGTCTCTGCCCCTTCCCTTGCTTGTGCTCTCTTTCGCTGCTCTCTCTCAAATAAATAAAATCTTAAAAAAAAAAAAAAAAGAAAGAAAGAAGGTAACAGGGGTAGGGGGAATTCCTTCATCCTTTCCTGCAGAGAAAAGGTAAAAACAATGATTTTGAAATAATGCCAGAACATCCTGTTCTTCTTAGCCATATCTGCCCACAGGAGAAACTGGCTAACCAAAGCTGCTGGGGTATTATCAGAGCCTAACTGACTCGAGGAAGGGAAATGCCCTAATCCAGCCCACTGTGGCTATCCTGATGCACCTAAGCAGGGGGGGCAAAAAAAAGAAAAAGGAGAAACACTCCTGATGTTCCCTGCCCAAAGACACACGCTCACTAAAAGACCGAGACCTAATCATAGGTTTTTACAACACTTCCGTGTGTATCTTTACATTTGAAGTGTATTTCTTGTAGATAATATACACTTGGGTCTTGTTTTTTCATCTGCATTAACAATGTCTGTCTTTTAACTGGTGCATTTAAACCACTGACATTTTAAGTGATTATTTATAAAGTTGGACTACTATCCATCATGTTGTTACTGTTTTCTAT
The DNA here is from genome assembly GCA_004024625.1 of Mellivora capensis. Lineage (NCBI taxonomy): Eukaryota > Metazoa > Chordata > Mammalia > Carnivora > Mustelidae > Mellivora > Mellivora capensis. The sequence continues at coordinate 37,273 of PISX010004705.1, read as the reverse complement.
TTTTTGCCCTTTGTTCTTATTTTTGTTTTCCACACTTTTTCTGTCTTTCGTGGTTTTTATGGAGCATTTTATGATCCCATTTCTCTCTTTTCTTAGCATATTAATTATACTTTTATATAAAAGTTTTTTAGCCGTTGCCCTAGAGACTGCAATACACATGTACAACTAACCCAAGTCCACTTTCAAATAATATTACACCACTCACAAGTAGTTTAAGTACTCTGTAGTACAATAATGTGAATTCCTCCATTGTGCCTTGTATCATTTGTATCATTCATCCTACTTATAAACATATATAAGCACATTTATATACCTGACATACGTGTAAGCCTACATAATCAAATACATTGTTGCTGCTATTATTTTGATCGAATTATCTGTTAGATCAAGTAAGAATAAGAAAATTAAGACTTATTGTACCTTTACTGATTTATTCTTCAATGCTCATCCTTTCTTTCTGTAGACCCAAGTTTCTGACCTATGTTATTTCCCTTTTGTCTGAAGAACTTTTAACATTTTTTGCAAACACATCTACTTGCAACAAATTCTTTCAACTTTTGTCTGTTTGAGAAAGTCTTTATTTCTCCCTTACTTTTTAAGGATAATTTTTTAGAGTACAGAATTCTAGGTTGGTAGTTTTTTTCCCCCTTAACATTTAAAATATTTCACTCAACTGCCCCATGGCTTCTGAGGAAAAGTTGGATATAAAGCTTATTTTTGCTTTGCTTTAGGTAAGGTATTTGTTTTCCCTCTGACTTCTTTCATGATTTTTCTCTTACTTTTGAACTTCTGTAGTTTTGAATATGATATGTGTTGGTGTACCTTTTCAAAGTTGTTTATCTGTTTGTTTTTGTTTGTTTGTATGTCCTTCTTGGTTCTCTAAGCTTCCTGAATCTGTGGTTTCGTGTCTGACATTAATTTGGGGGAAATGCTCAGTCATTATTGCTTCAAATGTTACTTCTTTTCCACTGGGTATTCTGACTACACATATGCTTGTCCCACAGCTCTTGGATATTGTGTCTTGGGGTCTTTTCCCTCAGTGCTTTCTCTCCTTGCTTTTCAGTTGTGGGAGTTTCTGTTGTCATATCAAGTTCTATTGTCATATTAAGTCATATCAAGTTCCTTAGCTGTGTCCAGTCTATTAATGAGCCTTCAAAGTCATTCTGCATTTCTGTTACAACATTTATTGCTACCATTCCTTTTCCATTCTTTCTTAGAATTTCCATGACTCTGCTTACATTAGCTCCTGGTTTGCATATTGTCTACTTTCCTCAATAAAGCCCTTGGCATATTAATCCTAGATTTCAAAAAACCCTGTTATTATGTTTCCAAGTTTCTGCCATATCTGACTCTGGTTGTGATGATTGTCCAGTCTCTTCAAACTGGGCTTTTTTACTTTTAGTATGATGCTCAATTTTTTTGTGTAGAGGTGGATATGAAGTACTAGTTCAAAGGAACTGTGCTAGGTAGGCATGTAGTAATATAGAGGTAAGGTGTGGGGTGGTGGGGAGGGAAGCATTCAGTCTTTTGGTGAGATTGTGTCATGGATTGTAAATGTTACCAGAGCTTCTCATTCTCCCATTTTTCTCTCAGGTGGAACAAAAGTGGCAAAGAGGATGGAGTTGGGTATTTCCCCTCTCCTACAACCCCTAATCCCCCTACTATCTTCCCAGGTAGGTGAGGCTCTGTTAAGATAGTTCTGCTCTGTTAAGTTGCAATTCCCTACATTCTCAGATCTGTCTCTCCAGCTTTTGGGGGAGTCACTTGCCCTGTGACCTCCATTGTTTGATGGACCTAAGAAGAGTTGTTGATTTTTCAGTTTCTTCAGCTTTTTACTTCTTGTTAGGCTGGAGTGGCAACTTCTAGTCTTCCAAGTTGCAGGTTGAGACAGACATTTCTACCTTATCCTTTTTAAAATAGCTTCACAGAATCTCACTTATGGTTGTACCATACTTTAACCAGCCATCTGTTATTGTGGACACTTGTCATTTTTTTTTTTGGCTACCCAGCTTCCATGGCACCTTGGTTTCCTTGTCTTGGTGGGACTTAAATCCTGTATCTGCCTCTCACTAAGGAAGTCAAAGGGGCCAGTTTTTCCTCTCTTTGCCCTAGATACAGACAGAGAGTTCACCCAATCAGATGCTCTCTGCTGGGACTTTGACCTGAGGAAATACATTAGAATAAGCTGGAGGAGATCCTTCATCCAGGCAAGCATGTCCTGATAAACCATTCCTGCTATTGGTTATTGGCTGTGGTCCCTGCTTCCAAGGGCCTCAGAATCACTTGGGTTTTCAAGCAGGTATTTCAGGCTCCTGTTGATCTTTAGGTCCCCGAGAGCCTCTAATAAGTTGGCCAGACCTGATTTCTGTTCTTTCTACCTGAGAACCTTAATCTATGTGCCCACCTTTTCATGTCATGGCCCACACAAAAATTTACATGAAAAGTAGAGTTTTATGGCTTACTTGGATAAGCCTTAGACACCTGCTAGCTGTCCTGTGAGCCGAAGTAACAAGTCTCAACTCACCTGCACCCATTCTCAGCTTTTGATGGACAAAGCTCATTGGGTGGCAGCTCTGCCCTCATTTACATAGCTGTTGATGTATATTTGGACTTTGTTTTTTCCTATTTTGCACTACAAGGAGTTATGTTATTTATAATAGGTGTCCTACAATGTTCTTTCAGTTCTCAACTAACTTAGGTCATTTAAAATATCCCCCCGATTTAAGCCACAGTGTATTTTCAGAAATGCACTTACTATAAACCAAAATGGTAACTGTACTTTCTCCCTGCTCACAAAGAATATTCCTACTAACTGTAGGCAAGTGGCCTGTACCCTACTGGATGATGGCAAATGTTTTGCTATTTCTTGTGAAAAGAGGTGGACCATAAAGGACTCAGGTTGCAAGATTGCTCTGGCTTAGCAGTCAAAATTCTGCTTTTTGTCTGGCTGTTACAGGTATCTATCTGATTGTCACAGACTCCCGTGTCCTGTCCCAGTTGTGAGGCCTTTGTGGAACTGAGGCAGACAAGTAAAGGCCATAAGAACATTTAGCAAGGACTCACTATTTGTGATACCGGCTCCTTTAGTTGCTGTATCTGTCACATCTGCCCTCTGAGGAAGAATCCATATGATTCTTCCATATGTGGATCCATATCCACATACATATGAAAAGTGGAGCTAAGAGAAATGAAATAACTTTCCCAGGGTTCCCTAGGTAGGAAATTGTAGAGCTCAGAGTTGAACCCAGAACTGTCTTGTTCCACAGCCCTCCGGAACAAGTGATATAAAACAGATAGCTTTAGTTTAGCATTTTAGGATCTATTTTATCCATTTTATATCTCTCAGACATCCAGTATTGTTATCTGTTTTGGCTTTTCAATGAAGACACAGCAGTTGTGATAAAGATAGAACAATGTCATTATTTTAAAAAACTGTAAAAAAAAATCACAGGCAAGTACTAACATGAAAGAAAAGGAAGAAAAATATGTCACAGCAATCCCATTGTTCCAAGATAACCATTTTTAGCATTTTGATGAAATTCTTGTTTGTATTTATACTAGAAATAGAATTATTTATTTTATAGCGTTAGGACATACTGCATGTACTGTTTTATGTCATCTGTTGTGCAATTTTTATTATAAACTTTTATTTTATTATAAAATTTTTACTATATTTTTAAATAATGTTCAAAACTTGATTTTTAATGACTACATATGATCCCATGGACTTGGGTGTTCTATCATTTATTTAGCACTTCCCTTTTGTTGACATTTAGGTCAATATGGATTCTTTGCAGAAATAACTATTGCTATGATGAATATTCTCTGTGTTTTCAAGCCCGATTTTCTGAAACTCTAGTCAACTCAGAAAATCCTGAGCACTTGTGCTCATGCCAGTCCATGCTGATGACAAATTCTGGAGCTGGGTACACGTAGCATATCAGGCCCATTCCCCTCCATCTCTAATGAACATAGAAGCCATAAGAAAATGAATTGGGAGACAGATCAAACAGATGTTCACACTTAAACCTTAGGCATGGCATTCAATGCCTTCTCATTACTACCGTTCTGCAGCTGAATTGGGTTGGGTGGGTCCAGGGATCATACATGAATTCAAAGAAATGCAGTTATGGATACAGTTCACAATCAATGGTTCTCATATTGAAAAATTTCCTTTCACTGCTTCGCTCCATTCCAGATCTGGGAAATTTCATCATCATCATCTTCTTCTTCATCATCTTCATCATCGTCGTCATCCCTTAATGTACTGTCATGTGACTAATCTGACACACCCTATTTTTAAAGTGACATTTGAATTGTGTTTTGGAATAATTTGTGATTTATCAGTTCAAGTTTCCAAGAAATGTGGCAGAATATTTTCTTAAAATTATTATTTTTATTTTATAGTCTTTGGAACTCAAAGGCCCCACGTCCGTGTTTTGTGATTGAAAACTATATCATTTCCTAGACTAATCATTGTATCCTACTCAACATAGTTTATTTATTGATAGAACATTAACTGGACGCTGGTCATTGGACCCTGGTTCACTGGTATGGTGTCACAATTTTTTTTTTCCCTCAGAGTAGTTTCTACAAAGGAACATGGGGAACAGCCTCCTCCATCTTCATTCACTGTATCTTTTTATTGACACATTTGTAATAGGAATTCCATGAATCAGTGTTTCCTGAAGTGTGTTCACTGAATCCTTATTTATTTATTTATTTTTTTACAAGCAATGAGGCTCCAAAGTCATTAGCCCCTGTTGTGGTAGGGCTCTCACAGGCACTGGAGCCAGACTTTCCTGGTCTGCACACTTGCTTTGTCTCTCACAAGCTTCAATGTCCACATCCTTCAAGTGAGGATAATTGACTTAGCTCTTCCATTGTCATGGGGACTAAAGGAGGTAACAAATGTGTGTGTGTGATGCTTAACACCATGCCTGGCATGTTGTATGTGATAAGTTTGGGAAACTCTGGTTTGTGCCTTGTAAGAATTCTCAGAACCTGTTCATGGACCAATAGGCTTATTGAATCTCTAACAAGAGTTCCCCTCAAACTGGACAAGAAAACCTCCTTCAAGGAATGTTTCCCAGGACTATTGTTGCAGAAAACCTTTCTGGGAAGCACAGCCCCAACACTGTGATGTTGGTCAGTACTCTTGACTTCTACACTCAGCGTGCTTAACTTAAGATTAATTTTAAGTGCTCTGACTACAACACAAGCTGTTGTAGTGCTTCCTGTGATGCAGTTCTCATCTTTAAGGAAGACTGTGGGGGATGAAATCAAAACAGTTTACCCACAAATGAGCCAGCATAGGTGCCTGCACATACACATCAGCACGTTCAGGTGGGTAGGGATCATCACATAGGGCTAGTGTTAGTAAGAGGAAACAAAATTTTTAATGTTGTTTTAATGTATTTAATAGTTCTACAAGAGGCTCTACATTTAGAACCAAATATAAATCCTTATAAATATTTTATCAGGGCAACAGTCTCCTTATAATCAGTCATACATGGCCTCTGTGACCTTAAGTGTACATGATTCTCCAAACACCATTTCAATTACTTCTGTTTTTAAAAACTTTAAATTGAGTTTACACATCATAAAATTCACCCATTTCAAGTATACTATTCTTTTTTTTTTTTTTTGGTTAGTAAATGTACTGAGTTGTGCAACTACCAGAATAATCTAGCTTTCATCATCGCAGTAGGGTCTCTTGTGTCCATCTAGATGCCCATTCAGTCTCTGGGTCCCCTCCAGCCCTGGGCAGCTACTCATCGACTTCCTGTCTCCATAGATTTGCATTTTATGGACATTTCATATAGATGGAATCATACAGTATGTGGCCTTTGTGTCTAGCTTCTTTCAATTAAAGCCAACATTTTTTAGGTTCATTTGTTCTATAGCATGTATCAATAGCTTGTTTCTTTTTGTTGCTAAACAGTATTCTACTGTATGACTATACTGTATTTTGTTTATCCATCCATCAGTTCATGGACACTTGAGTTGTTTCCACATTTTGGCTATTATGAACAATGTTGCTACAAACATTTGCAACCAAGTCTTTGTGTGTATATAAACTCTCAATTCCCTTGGGTAGATACCTAGGAGTGGAATTGTTGAGTCTCAGTTACTTATTTGACTTTGCAATGTAAGTGTATGATAAACAAAGAAATCTGGTAAAAATAGATCCATTTCTACCTGATCTACTGAAAAGTTAATGAGGACAAGGAAGATAAAATCAGGCATGAAAGGCTGCTGATTTCCTTAGGAAATGTATGTTGCCACATGTGACTTGTTATAAATCTCTTATCCCCAAAGTGAATATTCAAAGCTGGCCTTTAACCAAACTAGTAGATATGGTGACTGCCCTACAGCATTCTGATGCCCGCTTCTCATGCCTTCATGAACCACACAGGCCAGAACTCAAAAAGATGTCCCAGACTCCCTGAGCATTGGGTTTCTGGTTGTGAGTTAGGGACTTCTGATTAGATCCTGAGACTTGGAGAGTTGAAACATGGCAGGGCCTTATTCTGGTTATTTAGTTATTGTTCCCAATGAGCATAGATCATGCTGTATCTTCCTTCCTTCCTTTCTTTTTTTTAAAAAAATACTTTATTTATTTATTTGACAGACAGATCACAAGTAGGCAGAGAGGCAGGCATAGAGAGAGAGGGGGAAGCAGGCCTCCCACTGAGCAGAGAGCCCGATGCGGGGCTTGATCACAGGACCCTGAGATCATGACCTGAGCTGAAGGCAGAGGCTTAACCCACTGAGCCATCCAGGTGCCCCATGCTGTATCTTTCTATAGCAATGTTTCTGTGTCCAGTTTTATAAATGTAGAAGAGGGCAGCAGGAATAGTGACTTTCTGGCCCTACAATTATAGCCAGGCTATTCTTGTAGACGGCAGTTCTATCCAGTTCCATCTTCAGGGTTATAGGAAGCACCCCTTCCTATGGGCTAATCTGGTGATGTGCAGGGAGTCAGTCCTGTAGGCCCAGCTAAGAACCAACTTCTGAATGATTTGTAAGGGCCTGATTCCTGTATTGAATTCCTTCTGCTTGACACAACTAAGATAGTTTCTGTTTCTAACAACCAAATTCTACTAATTCCCAAGCCTCTAAAATATTACTTGGTTATACAAGATAGGATGTCTAATTCCAATTCCACAGGAACAAATTTTTCATGAGATAAGAATTCATGAGCACGTGACTTATTGAGAAAGTTTTTCCAGGAAAGACTAGTAAGGGTACAGGAGAAGCAGATGGGGGAAGAGAAGAGACCAAGAGAGGAGGGGATCTCAGGAAAACCCTGCAGAGTGTAGTTTCCAGCCAATCCTACCAGGGAAGTGATGGTAAGTGTAGGGTCAGTGACACCTCAGGTTGTCCTGATCTAGGGCAAGGGACCTGGGGCTTCTATTCTCCCATGGGTCAGTCATTGCTTAAGAGCTGCCCCAGAGGGTGGGAGTCTACAGGTGCTTCCAGCTCTCAGGACTCATGAGCAATGTGGTTCTGGTAGCAATGTTGGTCCTCCAAAGAAGAACTACGGTGCTGGATGTTGGAAGTGACAGCCCATCAAATATGAGAAGGGGGCACAAAAATAGGAAGGGAGCCAAGGGAGTATGAACAGTGCTCAGGGGTATACCAGGCTTGTGGCTAGCCCAGGGCTGAGATTCTAGAGCACTGGTAATCCTCTGGTACAGCTGGTTTCCTCTTATCCTGGTGCAATTTGGGGTTAATCAGAAAAACAAAATTGACGTCAAAGGGAGAACACTTGCCATCCACTACCAGAGATTTGACTGAATCTTCACTTTATAATTAGTTGGGATTTTCTTAACAATGATGGCTTATTTGCCTTTCTGTTTTGGTCTCAGTTACCATTAATGCTGATTGGGTTTCTGCTTTTATGAAGGCACTGTTAGGTGTAGGCATATGAAGAGACGTAGAACCCAAAGTCATTAGTGAGGCCACAGAGATCATCATCCTCCAACCCTGCCTTCTTCTCCCACTGTTTCCTGTTTCCCTGCTCACCCCTGGGGCTCCAGCCATGTAGAACGTTTTTCAACAATTAGAATCTGTGTTTCTCTTCCTCTCCTCCTGTCTTCTCGCAGGTCGTCTCTTTAGCTTGCATGCATGTCCTTCCTTGTTTCTTTGGCTGTTTGTTGCCTGTTCACCAGGATCCAGCTTGTGGCAGATGCTACACAATGGACCCAACCATGTTCCCAGCTCCTCCTTCCTTGTTCATGTCCCCTGTCAAGGAGAAAGATGATCACTTTTGCAGTCTTCTCTGCTGCCATGGTTGACCATGTACTCAGTTCTAGCCAACAAAGCACAGGGGATATCTATCTGCTTAGGGCTTGTGGGAAGTGTTTGCTTTTTAATAAAAAGGACAAGCACAAGAGGAGAGCAGCTGGGGCTGCATATTCCCCATTCTTCCTTTCTTCAATATGAATGGACCCAAAGCTGGAGCTATTCAAGTCATTTTGTGCCATGAGAAAGCAGGCATGAAGGAAGGCAAAGCAGACAGATGGAAAGAGCCTACTGGTAGTCAGGAGCTCCTGAACCAGAATCAGTAACTGTGCATCTCTGAGTTCCTCGTTATATGTAGGAAAAATGGATTTCTCTTTGTTTAAACCAGAGACTAGCAAATTATAGTCCTGGAATTGGTTGCCTGTTTTTAATTATTTATTATTATTATTATTATTATTTATCTATTATTTATTATTATCTTCAGCCAAAGCATTCTTAATTGAAACACGACTAGAGGATCGCCATTTTGGGATCTTCCCTCCACTCCGCCATGCTACTAATGTATAATGTGCATTTGGAGATTATTTTATTACATTTATCCCACAGTGCTAGAAGAGCCACTTTCTCTCCTCTCCTGTAGGCTGTAAGCCTGTGAGGGGGAGGCCTTTGTGCTATTCATGCTAAATGTTTAGCCCCATTCCAGCCCGGGACTCAGGTCCCCGAAGACGGTTGTTGAATGAAGGAAAGCCAGAGTGTCCCGTCTGCAGCAGGTGGTGAGGATTGCCTCCTCAACTCCCAAGTCATCCTGCAGCTGCAATGTTCTTTCCAGCCTGCTGACTGCCCACTGCGGCCACTCTCCCTGCTCCTTCGCTCCTGGAATCACGGCCACCATCAGGCGGTTGGGATCAGCTACTTACAGCGAAAGTTTGAGGGTAATGGATAAAAATTTTAGCGCAGCCCAGGACAGGAGCCAACTTCAAATGAAGTTTAATATTGGACATTACTGCCTGAAGTTCTGTAGTACCACGTACTGCGGAGAATCTGGGGAAAATCTCACATTGGTTGTCTTTGTTCCCTGGCTCTGACCTGCCAGCATTTTGCTTGCTCTATTTATCCTGAAACCTTTCCTTTTTCTGCCCTCTTTGCCCCATTCCACAGCGTGCTTACCTGTATTTCCTGACCTCATTACACAGAGACGTTAACCAATTTAACTCTCAAGGGTTTTCCAAACTGAGCGGACACTTACTTTTGAAGATCAATGATATCGTGCTAAAGAAAAGCATGATCTATCTCCGATGACACTTGGCAGAGGGTTTGCGATTCATTTTTCTTCTACGGCTGCGGCATCAATTTCTGACGCAGGGTTTACGGCGCCCTATAATCTGTGGACTAGGGGCGGAATGGAGGTGGAGTGGTTCTTATTCTTGCTGCAGATGGGGAAAAAATGAGATGATTTATCCTAGAAAAGAGTAAGCTAAGAAACAATTTAATAGTCTTCAAATAAAAATTTTATTAGTATCTTGAGGGAAGAGAGTGGTAGCTCTGATAATCCCAAATTTATGAGCAGCATTGAAATGTACCTGTTTGCACATCCGACTTAGCTAATTTATAATGAGGTTGCAGTTCGCCTTTTGAGAACACACTAGCTGAGTCACAAAAGGAGATGGTGCCATGGCAATGTGTCGGATGTCAGGTCACTTAACCTAGGATTTAAAAAAATGTCATGAAGTGGGTATTGAAGAGCTACCTATCCATGAAGAGCTACTCTGTAATAATTCTGCAGCCCCAGGAAAGACAGAAATGGGATGAGGGAAGGGAAAGGAGTGACAAAGCATCGGGGATGAGCTAACTGCTCGTTCTCTTCAATGCTCACGGTACCAACATTTTCTGTCATCTCTGCTGAGGGTCCTTCCTGTCCCTTTAAGTGTGAGTCACATAGACTTTTCATGCCAGTTTGTGACAATCTTAGTTCATTCTGCTGAAACTATGGGTCAAGAAGCTGGTAGTACAGTCTAGATACACATAACCTATGTCAGCCAACGCCAGTGTTCCTTGGAATAGTTCCTACCTAGCATCTGGAAATTAAGCAGAGACTAAGTTATTGTGTGCTAGACTTTCTTCTTACTTTCTCCCATACGTTGTTTTCCCGAGGATGGCATGGAATCAACACATAGCTGGAGGGAGAAGGAAAGGAAAACCATTCTGTTACCTCACAAGAAGAGCAATGATAAAAAACCCCGGTTGCAGGGTCATTCAGAACCCCATTCCCTGCAACATACTCACTGCTTCTACCCCCCACGTGTCTACCTGATTTAGGAATGAGTGATCCAGGGCCAGTCCCAAGCTCGTCTTAGCACAGACCTGACCTCTGCTCCATCCAAGATAGCAGATTTTCTAGATCTCATTTGATCCTTGTAGAGTCCATGGATGTGGTATTAATGTCCATTTCACAGAGGAGAGAACTGAAGCTCAAAGAGATTAGATGGTGTGCTCAAGGTCACGGAGTTAGAAAATGGCGTCATCAAGTTTGTAACCTGGGCATCGCTCCCAAAGTCCGAGCTATGTCTGTGCGGTTCCATGCAGCTGGCCAGTGGGCCTGTGGAGAGTAAGAGCTGGGTGAGTTGGGAGGTGATCACTCCTCTCTCGCAGGTCCCACTCTGGTGCCAGGTCTATGGATAGTGTTTGTGCTTTTATAAAAGTGCTTTAGTAGGACGAATCACAATTTCAAGGGTGATCCCTCTCCAACCTGCAGAGAGGCTCAGCACACACTTCCCAGAAATCTTGTTTTGAGTAATAAAAATGCTTTTCCTAGGAACCAGGTTTTATAAGTTTCTAATACTAAGCAATATTAAAACCATGCTAGATGATCCTCTGCCAACCAAAATGTCAACAAAAATAACAGCGAAGTCCCACAGTAGGCATAAGGCACTTTCAGGACTTGCAGGAAGAAAATACGGTGACAAACAGGGCTGGGGACACGACCCAAGGTCATGTGGCCTCTCTACACAGGACTCACAATACTGTCCTTTAAAATAGCCAGTCTTGAGCCATTTCTGTATTTTGAATCGATTTGGTAGGTCTCGGCCACTGTTTAAAATATAATAATAGAAAATACGGTTCATCTATATAGTAAGGGTGAGTATTGTTTTATGAGGCTTTGTTTCAATTACACACGTGTATGTATATGTTTGCTCGTGTGGGCATGTGTACAACCATGTGCACTTCTTGCAAAGCTCTTCCTGTGTGTAGTGGTTAAAAAGCTTGATGGCCCTTCTCTGTGACCAGAGTGTTGATGGGCACCTCAAGGTGTTAATGCAAAGGCAGCTGAGAATGGACCCTGATCTGTGTGCACACAGGGAACATAGGGGCGCTCACATACAAGATTTAAATCCATGACCGGTGCTTCACAGGGTTAGAATTAGATATTGAAGCAAATCACAAATGTATGCCATTTTCAAGACGGCACCCGGGTATAATTTGGAGCTTGAATGGTCAGCTAGAGAGTTGGGCTGGGCATGGTCATTTGGACCAAGTAATTGCACGAGTTACGAGATGGTAGAGTATTGCAAGCCCTTAGAAGTATTGGGGCCTAACTGCTACCTCGCTGCCTTTAGGTAGATTGGGCAAGAATTTCTCCCATTTATTATAGATGGTGGTGGTCATTTATGACTTCTTCAAGACATGTATAATTATCTCCAAAATACAAATAGTAACAACATCAGCAGTAACTCCCATGTTTTCTGTCTACTAGGTGCCAGGCACCCATGGGTGCTCTGCTTGCATTGTCTTTAATCCTCACAAAGACCTTACAAGGCCTTCCTATAGAAGCATTACATATAAAAGGACAGCAGCTATCTGGGGCTCCCAGTTGTTAACAGAAGCTGGTTGCCCAAGCAGAGAGCTCCCAGGATGCCATTAATTTGGTGGCTTTAGTTAGCCCAGGCCTCAGCTCTGTGCGCTCAAATGCCTGCTTCTGCCAGCAAACTGAGTAGGTCTCTGAGACATGAGTCATGCCATCTAAGCTCTAAGTGGAGGTGTGGACACCTGGAATGCCTATCGATTAATGTACGGTGAGAACTATGGCACAGCCTGACCCCTGGAGGTAAGCCTGAGCGGCCCACCGGCGCTGAAAACACATTAGAAATGTGCTTAGCGACCATGGCATTAGAGGAGGTGGTGAGAGGTGGCTAGCAGGATTTAATGTTTTCAGGTCAGGAAGTCCTGCAGCCTTTGGAGATGAGCGTCGGAGGAGAGGGTTGCCAATCCACCCCTTTGCCCAGGTGGAGCTCTCAGTGTGGAGGAGAACATACCCGTGAAACTATTTAGGCATTGGAGTAGTAGCCTGGGACCCTGAAGCTCCCATGACCTGAGCAAGAGACCTCAGCTTGGGCTTGAAGCCAAAGTGCACATCTTTGCCAACCCACCAAGACTGAAGATGGGAGGAGCCACCCCAATGCACCCTGAGAGGCTGGAGCAGAGAGAAGGCAAAAGTCAGCTTCCTAAAGACGGGAGCTCAAGGACCCCCAGTGCTAGGCGGGTTGATGGAAGAAAGCAAAAAGCATGCCGTGCACGAGCAGTGGCCCCAACTCCACGGCCCCATCTCCTGCAACAGGAGATCCAGCAGTGGACAGGCTGTCCCCAGTCTGATGAGCTCCTCCTCCTTTGGGGAGAAAAGGATAAAAGGGGGAAGGGAAAGATGGCGACTGTTCTCTACCATAGGGTCTGCAAGTTGGGTGGGGGAAGGTCCCCTCACCTATGAGCCCGAGAGGGGAATATGGGAAGGAAAATAATATTCATGGCCACAAACTGGCGAGCACTGCCTTTGGCATGGAATCCTGGATGTCCTTGGCCAAGCTGGTTTTTGTCCCTGGGTTGTTCATAGGTGACTCTGTGTATTTGCCTTGGAACCCCACAAAGGCAGTGCAAACGAGATTTGTTCTCTCTCTCAGTGCTTAGCAGACCCTAAACGTGGATGGAGTGCATGGTTTGCTCTCTCTGCTCTCTCCTTTCCCTTCTCCCATAGAATCCAAGCCCACTCCACATTGGCCATTAGCTCTCTAGCTGTGTTAATACCGTCAGTCAGATTACTGTGTTCGACTTGATGACTTTGCACGCCTCTGCTCCATACGATCTATATCGATTTTGTTGTTTTGCTCCTAGAGGACAATCTCCTTTCCCTTTGTTGCTGATAGCAAGTTCTTGAGGGGAACTCTTCCCTGTAGATGTCAAGTGCTTGTCCTTTCATTCCATTCTCCGGTCAATGGAGAGCAGAGTCAAAGTTGAGAACCAAGGTCAAAGAGAGAAGAAGTTCCTGGGTGTACTATTTGAAACACCCCTGTTAGGCATTAGTGTTCCAAGAGAACTTAGCAGAGAAATGCAAGTCTTCCCCAAATTCTGTACGTGTTTCCACCTCCTACCCGGTCATCTCACTCAAGAGAGAAAACTCCTTCCAATTTACACATGGTAAAGCGCACCTTCTGAAAATCTTCCTTTGGGGCCTGGAGTTTAGTCTTGCTGCTGATCGAATGCTTTTTGGGGGATGGCTCCTTTGTTTAAGCAAGGAAGCAATACTTCCATTCTCACTCTCTTTGTCACTGTGAAATGCTCTTGTGGGGTTGCTACAGAGACAGCCTGCGAAACCCAGTTAGATGCCGCTGCTTGAGAACAGAGGCACCCAGTTCAGGTCCACCCACTCCAGCCCGGAACCCCCAGATCCGTTACAGAGCCCAGCCCACTGGGCCAAAATGCGGAGTTCTTAAGCCTCTTTCTTCCACTTCCTGTCCTTCCAACACTTCTGTGGAAGTGAACCGTGAACCGTGGACCGTGGAACCAATCTGGGCTTTCCCCTTCCTTTTGTCTTCTCTTCTAGGTTCTCAAATGACAGGATAACTTTCAAGACCTTTCTTTCTTTCCTCACTCCCTCCCCACTCCCTTGGCTGCTCAAATGCACCAAGTTCAGCCTCAGGAAGGAGTCGAAGGAGTGGGTGAGATTTTCCTAGCCCGGACTTCCTGGGACTGGCTCCCAGCTGCCTGGGAGAGTCATTTCACCCTTTGGCGCCTGTGTTTCTGCATCTGTAAAATGGGGATGATTCGAATAGTACTTAGCTCATACGGTTATTATGAGAATCAAAAGAGTTAACGCAGGTACAAGGCTTAGAAATATTATTTGTCACATATAACAGTGCTTGTTGGGGGAAAGAGAAAACCCCAAATATATCACAGGTGTGTAAGAACGAACAAGAAGGTGAAAGTGAGCCTTAGGACATGGGTCATATTCCACACCCTGCTCGTCTGATTGAGGACGGGGGGTTGGCTGTATTTGTGCTTCTTTTCCTAGAACACCCATCCATTTCACCCCGAATCTATTCTTTTCATGGAAACTGAGCCGAGTCCAGACGTGTTTGCTCATTTCCTTTTTTTCATTTGTTCATATTTGCTACCATTTCCTTTTTGCAGAGTGAAGAGCCTGGTCCCTTTTGCGAAGAGATATCTCTGGGCAGTTTTAAAATAGTGTTTATATTAATGACTCTTTATTTATGCTCCTGTGATATAGGAGCTCAAGGGCTGCTTGTGCATTATACAATTCCAGTCCCAGGGTCCGGGGCGGGGTGGGGGAATGCCAGCAGAGCATGGAGCAGGAAGAGATTACACATCACCAACCCTCCAGTAAGCCCCCCTTCCCCACTCACTCTTTAATTACAGAACTGTATTTATGTACACATTGAGATAATTACATGTTTACATGTCTTGTCTCCCCTAGATCATAAGCTCGTGTCTGTTCCATATTATGGACTCTCAGTGCTCACATCTGTGCTATACTTACCTATGGGTGTAGAAGCACAATTTGCTGACAAACTGAGGTTGTTTATGCAAATCAGTATAAATACACCATGTATTCAGCTAGTCTTAAAAATACAGACCCCGTCAAATTTACGAGCCTTAAACGACAAAAAATAAAGTATGAAAGAAAACGGCAACCATTTGCATTTTTCTGATCACATTTTCTGCAGAAAGATCTCAGAGGCAATCTTAAGCCCTCTTTTGCTCTCACATGCACATGGAAAGGTACATATGAGGTATGTATTTGTATACACATAGAGACCCACATCTATATACACATACCTACCGAGCATGTGCATTAAAGATTTTTGTTTTGCTGCGTGAATTTTAGACATGCCTAAGGCTTGTAGCTTTTCCACGTGAACAGAGTTAGGGCCATGTGCATGTCATGGAGTCTATATAAAGCAGCCGGCTTGCCTGGGAAGAGGCCTTTTGGTCTCAGTCTCTTTGGCATCATCCATTAACCAAGTCACTTTACTTACCTTTGTCGGGGGTCACAGTGGGAGCTTGCAAAGTAGGGTTATGCCTGGTTCAGCTCAACCCATTTCTTGTCTCTGAAAAATGACTCTAAGCTCAAAGCCTATAGCTGGAAGGCGATTGGGTTATATTCATACAGGGGCAGCCCAATTTCCTTCTCTGTTATCATTTCTTTACAAAGCAAAAAAAAATAAGGAGCTATGCATCATTAACAAGCATGGGCAAATTGGTACGGAAAGTTATAAAAGAACATAATTCTTTAGTGAGACTTGTCTCCCACTTATTTTTTATAATTTAGTAATTTTTCATGATCTTTCATAATTTAGTAGGGCAGAAATTGCCCCCAAATTACTATCAAATAATCACTGACTTTCTTGCAAAGGCAAAAGGAAAATTTTTTAATTTTTACTAGATACGGGGTTACAAATTGAGAAATTACTGAGGAACCAAGGGGAGCCTAGGTACCTGTTTCAAGCTGAGAGATTATATTAAAATAATTTTGACATTAAAAAAGAGAGAATCAGGGGCACCTGTGTGGTTCCATCGGTTAAGCGTCTGCCTTTAGCTCAGGTCATGATCACGGGGTCCTGGGATCGAGCCCGTGTCAGGCTCCCTGCTCAGAGGGGAGTCTGCTTCTCCTTCTCCCTCTGCCTCTCCTCCTTGCTTGTACCCTCTCTCTCAAATAAATAAAGATCTTTAAAAAGGCGAGAGACAGAATCAGTTACATGGCTAAATCAGATATGTGGCTACAATCGAATAAGACATCCCATGTCAGCACATAAAGCAAGATTCCTCCTAGTTCCTACTCTCAAGGAGTCCATTAGAACTTACTGCATATTTTATAAGCGATTGAGCTATTAGGCTTATTTTGAACGGTGAGGTTATCTGCCATTGCTTATTAAAAAAATCTCTATCTACATATAAATGAGCTAAATATGATATTAAATTTGGTTTCTAGGAACAAAATGCAAGAGTCAAGCTGATAATGACATGGAACATAGTGCCTGACTCATTTAATACAGAAACACACGGGATGAGTTAGGCACCTCCAAGCCGCAAACAGTAGCTGAAGATACTACCGACTTATTTCTGAGCAGAAATGAGCATTCTTTTGCATAAACAATGACCTGTAAGATCAGAGGATGAGAAGAATCACCTCTTATGGAAAGAGCACTCACTCTGGGCAAGCCTCAGTGCTGAGTGGCTTACCTCAATGACTGGCCAAATAATGAAATTGCTGCGGGTGATCAGTCCTAAAGGCCTGATAGACATTTACTCATTTTCTCTTAATCTCTAAATAAATTTTTGTTGAGCATCTTGTAGGTGCTAAGTCTATGGGAGGTAGTTAAATGGACAATGACTCAAACTCTAATCCTGTCCCGAGTGAGCTTTCTCTCAAGTTAATAGGAGGACCACACTTCTACTGAAGTAATTATAATTCAAGAAGAGAGGGCCAAGTGTAACTGTAGAAGTTCTAGAACAGTTATCTTTAAGTTTCACTGCTGTGGGAGTTAGGTAGGAGAGATCATAATTTTTTTTTAAGATTTTATTTATTTATTTAACAGACAGATCACAAGTAGGCAGAGAGGTAGGCAGAGAGACAGAGGGGAGGAAGCAGGCTTCCCGCTGAGCAGAGAGCCCGATGTGGGGCTCAATCCCAGGACCCTGAGATCATGACCTGAGCCGAAGGCAGAGGCTTTAACCCACTGAGCCACCCAGGCACCCCGAGAGATCATAATTTAATTGTGTTAAAGCATTAATTAAGTCATCTAGGACTTACCAGGTTGACAGGGACTAGATCATGTTTGAGTCAATCCTTCCTACTTTCCTTTATCTTCAGCAAAAATTTCTAAACATTTTTGATTCTTCAGGCCAATAACAAATAACATTTTGAGTAGCAGCTCCCAAGCACATAAATTTATATTTCGTTCCTTATGTGAACTGCTAGATTACTATATTAACACAAAACATACACTTTTAAAGGATGAGCTAAATTTGAAACACAAAATATTTAAAACATACTTATTTTTGGGACGCCTGGGTGGCTCAGTTGGTTAAGCGGCTGCCTTCGGCTCAGGTCATGGTCCCAGCGTCCTGGGATCGAGTCCCACATCGGGCTCCTTGCTCGGCGGGGAGCCTGCTTCTCCCTCTGCCTCTGTCTGCCTGTGCTTGCTCTCTCTCTCTCCCTCTCTCTCTGACAAATAAATAAATAAATTTAAAAAAAAACATATTTTTATTCATGGCATAAAATTTCCCCCCCAAATTCTATTTTTAATCAGTACAATGTGGTTAGACATGCTTCTTTATTTTTGAAAATTGTAGTTTAACATTTTGTGATACAGCAAGTGGAAGGTGTGCTTCTAAGTTCGGTTGGCTTTGTCACTGGTTTGAATGGCTATCATAGTTGAAAAAGGCATTTGGCAGACACAGCATAAACAGGATAGATACATCTGGTGTGAGGGGCATATGTGATAGGAGATATGCTGCTGTATAGCTGGTAGTCTTGATAGTTTCCGTTTGGTGGGAACAATGCCTTATGAGATCTGATCAGACCATTCTTGTTTTGACTGTGTGATATGGCTGCGGGAGTCCTGTCCCAGCGACACCAAGTCCCAGCGAGACCAATGTCAGCTCTGCCGTGATCTGTTTGATTTTCTTACCTTAGGAAGATCTGCAATGAGAAGACCTTATTTATTTATTTATTTTGGAATCCTTTTTAAGTCATCCGTATATTTTGTGAGGGCTAGTTTATCAGATAAACTAAATTAGATAATTAGATACCACGTAAAATTAGACAGCATGAAATATAAATCCAGTAAACCTGGCATAAAGAAATGGCCATGTGTTGCCAGATGCTGGAATAGCGGGCAGGGTGGGATGCCAGAGTTGATTCCTGCCACCACCTACCCCCAAGCCAGAAGCCTCTGTCTTCTCATAGGAATGTCCCCGATGGGTAAGTGAGGCCTGGCCATCTGACATAGCTACCTAGTAGCACTGGTGTTTCTGTCAATCCATATATTGAATATTGGAAATGCATATTTCCCTGTTTTCAGTTTTCAAGGTAATATGCATTTGTCCTGACAGATAGAATCCCACCTGTTTACAGAGAGAGAGAGAGAACCATTATGTTGCAAGTGGACCCTTTTTTTTTTTTTTCTTTTGGGTCCCTTTTGATAAAATAAGCATTTACAAAAAAAATAAAAAATAAAAAAAAATAAGCATTTACTCCGTCCTATTTTCCAAGCTTCTCGAAAGTCTTCTGCAACTCTTGCTGGTCGATTCATTCCACTGATGGATGAGAGCCCGCCTCCCCCACCCCTATATCAATAGTACAACACAGAACATGAGGATCCTGTTTGTAAATCATCAGCACTGGGAGCTTGATAAACAGTTTTAATACTAAATGCCAAATAATTGTGTTTGTAGATGTGTCAAAACAGATGGTCCAGTGTTGTTCTTTTCTTACTTCTCAGACTCCAAATGAAACAGTGCCCTCTCTAGGATCTCCCTTCTTCCACGGACAGCCCCTGTGGCTCAGTGCCTCGGGGGCTTGCTGACGCACCATGTCCATTCTGTTCCTCCAGAGGCCAGAGAGCTACTGCCTTTCATTATTTCCTGCTTGCCTTGGACCAGCGTCTGGACTCCAGCCACGTCCCCCAGCTTTCTTGACTCCAGTGGTAGTGTCTCACGTCCGGAATTTCCCCTGGCCTGAACATAGTTGTAGGACGCCGAAACCCCCAATTCAGCTTGGAGTTCTGTTGGATTGTTTGCCTGGCATCTTCCAAATGGGCTCAATACCTAGCACCACGGTTATTAACTTTTTTGGGGGGGAAGAGGGCATCAACCCGTTTGAGGATCTATGGAATGTTTAATCAGAAAAATACTCAAACACATGGAGTGTGTTTGATGGATAGAATTTCAAAGGGAGGGTTAGCTTATATCCCTTCTGAAGTTCATCTTAAGCTAGAACTTTTTAGAGAGCTAAATTTTTACTGACCTGCTAGCTTATAAACCAGTTCATAGGGAAACTGATTGTTTTAGTTTTTACGTTTTCAGTGCAGATTTTTTCAATGGGTTTGCTTTGAACAGTTATAAAATGTTTATGGCATGCCTATTTATATGGCCTTAAACAGTTAAGGACTGTTCATTGTGGCATACTGTTTATCCTTAAAGACATAGTTACAAAGGGCCTGGCTTTATAATTTGCTTGTCACTGAAGCCTGTACCCAGGCTGCTAGTTGTTTACCCAAAATCCATCTCTATCCTTCTTCCTCACCAAGAGAACGCTGATTATATTGAGGGTGGCAATGTGCCCAGCTGAAAATCTATGTTTTCTAGCCTCCCTTGTGGACAGAGACGGCCATGTGGCTAGATTATTGCCGATGCCTATCTAAGGAATCCTCCTTAAAAAGGCCACTCAGATGGAATTGCTCTTTTGGCTCCCCTTCCCCACCCTATTCTTTCTTTTTCTTGCCCAGAATACAGATGTCATGGCTGGAGTTCCTGCAGCCATCTTAAGGCCACGAGGCAACCTTGGGAATGAAAGACATACCCTCTGCACGTAGCAGAACACAGAGTTAGGAGACTGAGAAATGTATAACCTTGAAGCCTCTAACTAGCCTCGGGCTTCCTTGCTTTGGACCTCTGGTCTTCAAGTTACATGAGAGAAAAAATCCTGACCCTGGCCAAACAAGTAAACAAGTAAATAAATAAACAGCTATGTTTGAATACATACACAAACACATACATATGCACACGTACACGCATCCATGCAGCTTACACGTTTCTTAACTAATACAGTCTCTCAAAGATTTTTTTTTACTTTTATGAATGTTAAGTAGAAGATTATCCCTCATAGGAAACTGATAATTTCAGCATATTTAGCAAAATCTTCTCAAAATGAGTTATCAAACAACCTACTTGCAAAGCATCACCAAAAATATATGGTGTACAGCATACAAATAATATATTTCTTCAAAAATTCCTAGTTTAGAAGTATTAATGTCTCTTGATGTCTCCTCCCACTTCCTTCCTCCCCCAAATCTACTTCCCAAGAATAACCACTCATATCAACTTTCTTACTGCTGCTCTCTAATGAATTACCACAAACTCAGTGGCTTTAAAAAAGAACCCCACAAATTTATTATCTTACATTTCTAGAAGGTTGGAAATCCAAAATGGGTTTCACTGGGCTAATATCAATGTTCTGCCATGGCTGAGTTTCTTTCTGGAGCTTCCAGGGGAGAATAAGTTTCCTTGGCTTTTCCAGGTCCTAGAAGCTGCCCGCATCCCTTGGCTCCTGGGTCCCTCCCATCCTCAGAGCCAGCAGGGCCTGGCTGAGTCCTTCTCACATTACATCACTGGGACACTGACTCTTCTGCTTTTCTCTTCACTTATAAAGACACCTGTGATTCCACTGGGACCACCTAGATAAGCCAGGACCCCTGCCTCACCTCAAATCCTTAATTTAATCATGCCTGCAAAATTCCTTGTGTCATGGGGTTCTGGGAGTTAAAATGTGGGCATATTTGAGGGCCAATATTCTGCCTATCCCACTACTATTGCAGGTTTGGTGCATCTCCATGAAAACTTTCAGGGAATGTACTCAATTATACTTGTATTTTAACATATTTTGTCAAAACGAGACTTCTTACTATTCTGTAAATTGCTTGTTTTCTCTTAAGAACATAGAAAGTGCAGCTTTCCACATCAGAATCCATAGATCCAATAAGGTGTTGTTTTTTATTAAAGGAAAGCTTCCTTTTGAAAGTTTGAGAAAACATTTGTTTTTCTTTAGAAAAAATAAAAAGAAGGAAAAAAGAAAATTCTAGGAATCTTTCCTAAGGCTACGTGAAGGGAAAAATGAACGTGGGGGGGCGGAGGGGACACCTGGCTGGCTTAGTCCATAGAGCGTGCGACTCTTTATCTCAGGGTCATGAGTTCGAGCCCCACACTGGGGACAGGGAGCACTTAAAAAATAACGAAAGTAGGAATTTCGAGACAAACCTTCTCATCTGTGTATATATTACCAGTGAGTGTGATATTTCAGGAGGCAGCTTAGCTCTGTTGAAAATACCGGAAGTTGTCTGCTGTGGATATTTTACTGCTTACACCCTTTCTTCTTACCAAAGGCATCTGAATTCCCTTGCGGAATTACCATTTCCCAGTGGACAAAATTTATTGGGATTAAAATAGGTGCCCTGACCATCTCTTAGCCATGGTGGCCCCATGACCACAACCAAGCCAGTCAAATGCACCCGCTTCAAAATCTGAATTTTGATCAGAGCATTACAGACTAAATTCATTTGTTGAAGCCCTGACCCCTGATGTAATGGCATTTGGGGCCTTTGGGAGGTGATTAGGTTTAGATGAGGTAATGAGGGTGGGGTCCTCACAGTGGTATTAGTGGCCCTTATAAAAAGAAGAAGAAGAGAGAGAGCTCCTGCCCCATGTCCACGTACCAAAGAAAGGCTAGTGAGGGCCCAGCAAGAAGCAGGAAGAAAGTTCTCCCCAGGAATCAAATCTGCCAGTGCCTTGATCTTGGGCTTTCCAGTCTCCAGAAGCATGAGAAATAACTCTCTGTTGTTTTAGCTACCCGGTCTACAGTATTTTGTTGTGGCAGCCCAAGCAGCCGAGGACAGAGAATGGCAATTAAACTGAAAATGGTTGACATTCATGCGTCACGCAGAGACTGTGAAAAGATGAAAAACAGGAGGAGTACTCAGTGATACAGAAAACAAAACCTCTAAAAACAACATTGAATCAGGTCTCCAGAATTGTAGCAAAGGACGATGTTAGGAATTGTCACTCCTGCCGTGTGGTGGACAAGAGCTATTTGCTGAGATCTCTTGTTTTTATCATTGGGGTAAAAGGTCAGGGGAGTCCTCGGAATTGCTTAGGTCCTCCCGAGAACACTGAGTGCCTTAGCTTTGGTAACCTGATCTTATAATTTAGGGAAGTATGTTCCCTACAGCACCTGAAGGGCGGTGCCCACCTGCTCCTGTATTCTGTGGCCAGACCAGCAGCATTTCAGAGGTAGTCAGTATCTGAGCTGGGGCAGGTGGGGGGCAGGCAACGGGTGGGCAAAACCCCCGGAAGGGAGCATATATTCTTTAGAAATCAGTGACTGAGGAACCAAAAAGGAAAAGCAGCAGAATGCTTTGCCTAATGAAGAAGTGATTTTAGAGTTATTTGATAAAACAACACAAAGAGTAAATAAACGCATTACAGTCATCAGAACTCTTGGTTGTAAATACTGGAAACCCCACTTGACTTACCCTGAGCAGGAAAGAGGGATAATAGGAAAGATATTAGAGCTCACAGAATAGAGAAAACAGGGGGCAGACCAACCCTCTAGAGGCAGGGGAGGCCAAAGAGGGCTTTGGGGACCTCACGATACCACCCTTTGTGTTACCTGCTTCTGCAAGTTGGCTTTGTCCCTTCTGTCCAGCTCTCTTCTGTGTGCTGGAGCTACACATCTGTTTCAGGCATCATCCCTAGCAAAGAAAGGGCTCTGCCTCCACTCCTAGCTCCCCTTTGAAAACCCTGGGGAGGGCTTCTAACTGGTTTAGCTTCCATAGCCTCTTGGAGCCATCACGAAAGCCAGTGCATAATACACGATGATTAACCATATTCCTGCCCTGGTGACAGGAACAGAGAAGTCACGGCTCTATAATTAGCAGTTCTCCCCAGAACCCCGCAGTTGCAGTGGAGAAAGAGCAGTTCCCTCTGAAAAGCGAGGGAGTTGTTACCAGGAAGAGCAATAAGCAGGACTGGGTAGGTAGAGAGTCAACTAAACCTGTCTATGGGGTTTAGAAGTACAGCTTCTAAACGGCTTCAGCTTCAGAAGTACAGCTGAGTGTTCAACAGGCCCGCGGAAAGAAAGAAGCTATGTATCATTTGGTTTCAGAAACAGACATTCCCTCAAAAGAGAAGACAAAATAGTATTTATTCAACAAGTATTTATATAGTAAAATGAGCAAAGATTGTTTATTCCTGAGTTTTGATCACTGACTGGTGTTCTCAGGGAGGTGCTGATGTTTTCTTCCTCTGCACTGAATATGGAGCCCCTTATAAATTTGGCTTAGCAAGATCATTTCTGGAGGGTTTTGTACTATGTGCAGGAGGGAGAGGAAAAGCCACTGCACAATTGCCCCCAGTGTGGATTTCTTTGTAAATTCCATTCTAGAGGGACTACTGCATGTGTTTTTACCAAAGGAAAACATACGAATCTATAGAGCAACACTTTGAAAAATGTTTAAAATACCAAGAAAAGTGTGTGTGTGTGTGTGTGTGTGTGTGTGTGTGTGTGTGTTTGTACCCATGTATGTGAAAAGTCTTCTGTACGGTGAAAGGTAAAGGGGGTTTAGTAACCTAATAGCTCGACAACTTTTAAAGGAAAAAAGAATACCTATTAAGTTGACTTATAACATTTATTTCTCCTGCATCATGAAAATGTTGATTTCATTAATCATAGTCGTTGGCCAATGATAGCAATTTCAAAATAATCCCTTGATAGTTGACAGCCCTGCCAACTATTTCTATAGTTATTAAAGTATTCCTCTTCTTACAGTGTAAGTGTGTATTACTGTATTTTTTCAAAGTTCAATTTTCACGTTCTTTATAAACTAGTGAAAATAACTTTCTTTTTACTGTTTACTTTCTTTTTACATTTTTTTAAAAAAGATTTTATTTATTTATTTGACAGACAGAGATCACAAGTAGGCAGAGAGGCAGGCAGAGAGAGAGAGGAGGAAGCAGGCTCTCCGCGGAGCAGAGAGCCCAATGTGGGGCTCGATCCCAGGACCCTGGGATCATGACCTGAGCCGAAAGCAGAGGCTTTAACCCGCTGAGCCACCCCTGTTTTTCCCATTTTTACTATTATTACCAATATGTATTGCTTAAGCCTACCAACTAAAATTTTGTTATTTTTCTCCACAAATTTATTTTTGTAACAAGTGACAAATAAGTATATGTAGACAAACTTTTTTTTTTTTAAAGACTTTATTTATCTTATTTGGGAGAGATTGCAGAGAAAGAGAGAGAGAGCACAAGTGGGGGGGTAGGGGACAGTCAGGGGGGCAGAGAGAGAGTGAGGGAGAAGCAGGATCCCCGCTGAGTAGGGAGCCCAATGCGGGGTTCAATCCCAGGGCCCTGGGATCATGACCTGAACTGAAGGCAGATGTTTAACTGACTGAGCCACTCAGTTGCCCTGGTAGACGAACTTATAATGAAAACTTACCATCTTTGTTTGGGCTCCCCAAAGAGCAGACTCCAAAATAAGGACTAGTCTGCATGTGATTTACTTGGTGATCTCAGGAGCTCATGGGATGGACTAGGCTAAAAAAGAGAAGGAAAAGTGAAAAGCCAAAAATGCATGTGTTAATAAGAAAGCTACCACTCTGGGCAACTGGGGTTTCCCTCCACTGTGGGTCTTCTGCAAAACTATGTAGAACATGACTCTGAACCAATCCTACTGAAGAGGTGGGGAAGTTGGAGCTTTTACCTTCTATTTCTGGAAACTCAATGGTTAAAAGTTGACTTTGAAGGCATTACGTCCTGGCACTTCCAGGTTACCCAAAGTGTGGGCTGAGAGGAGTCTCCGGCAGAGAAGTAGGAGGCTGTCCAGTGCATGGAAATGTTTACTCCAGTTTGCAGGGGAACAAAGAGGTGGACCAGTGACATGAATGTGTCAGTAGTGGTTACCATGTTCACTCCTTGCTCTGATCAGAGCCCCTACACCCACCTCAAGTTTACTCTGTTACTGACATTTCAAGGTTGTACCTGGCTGTGATTTCCAAATAATACTGAAAAGAGCAGAATTAGTGGGATGCTCTACCATCTTCACTGCTATACTTGGTCCCATGGCCATGTTCCATACTCATCATCTCTCTCTTCTCCCACCTGTTCTAGATTTCCCTGACCTTGAGCTAGCAGTCACTAGGTTAAGTTGCTTGTTCTGCAGGATGACCAGACCTTTATTTCTGAGCCATTGAGGCCTGGTGTCCTTGCTGTCGTCAGGCTCTCGTTGCCTCCATCACCATTCTACTCTTATCACTGGGCACTGAAGCCCTAAGTGGTACCACAGGGAATCCCCCAAGTTCCAGACATCTTCCTGCCCCCTTTGTATTGCAGCAGTTCCAACTCTCCAAGATAATCAAAGTCAGGTATCCCCACATTAGGGTAATTCCAGTTTTGCCTGCTGATCTATCAACATGAGGATCCCAAAATCAACCAGTGGCAGTCAGTTGTTTAGGCACAGTGGGCACCTGGGTGGCTCAGTTGGTTGAGCATCTGCCTTCAGCTCAGGTCATGGCCCCAGGGTTCTGGGATTGAGCCCCGCATTTGACTCCATGCTCAGTAGGGAGTCTGCTTCTCACCCTCTGCTCCTCCCCCCACTTGTGCTCTCTTTTTTGCTCTCTTTCTCAGATGAGTGAATGGGATCTTTAGATAATAGTTTAGATGCAGTGAAGCCAATAATAGATCCCTATGGGAAGTGTTCCCCTCTACACACATTTCCTGAGATCAAGGTCTCTGATCAGGAAGAGCCTGAAGTTATAAGGATTAGAACCATAAATTTTCACTAATGGATCATTGGGAGTATGGTGAATGGAGCCACTCCTACTTGGATCCTTTAGTTACCATTCCTGTGTATTCTAGGTACTGGGGACACAAAACACATAGTGACTACTATATCTATCATCTATCTATCTACCTATGTAAACTAACTATATATTTCTATATATATCTATATATATAAACCAACTAGGTCATTGGTTTAACATATGCCACCTCCTTGAGAATGACCCAATCATGGGAGGAGTCATCCCTAGGCTGATGGTTACACTGAGTCTGTAAGAAGCTATTTTAAATCCTCTCTCAGATCCCCTCAAAACCAACAGTGTTCTCATAAATGGGTCAGAGTAGTATTTTCTAGGGTAGTCATTTTTGCCTCAAATATCCAAAGTAGCTCTCCAAGTGCCTTGCCTTTTTCTTGGTGGTAATAAATGCCATGTATCCTTTCAGACAAGATGTCCTAGACCTTTGGACCCCTAAAGCCTTCCTTGCTGTGACAGGACTTGGAAGCTTTGTAGGGTTTCTCTCTCAACCTCTGGCATGAAGTATTTTACTAAAGCAACCAGCATACTTGCTCCTTCCTAAAAACTAAGCCCAGTTCTCATGCCGTCATTCATATAATGGGACAGTATAATGTTGTACAGAATGTGAAGATGATCGAGGTCCCTGTAGACCATATCATAAGAGGAAGGAGGAAAGTTAGCCTATCCCTAGGACCAGGCAGCAAATGACAAATAAGATGCATCCATAAACAACAGCCTTTGGCATTTAGCAGAAGGCTATTGCTAAAGCAGTATGTATTCCACAAAGGAAAGACAGCAGTGCAGGTTCATTGTCAGCACGAGTCTCCCACCGAGGCAACCCGTGTACTCGTTCTTCATGTGCCTTGGCTTTCTTACGGCCCGGTGGCCTCAGGGCAGTTGGTCTTCTTACCTGACGGTGCCAGCTCACAAAGGCAAATGTCTCCATGAACAAGGCCGAAGCCGCATCCCCTTTTAAGACTCAACCTTGGAAGTTGCACAGCATGACTTCCACTGCACACTGTGGATTAAAGCAAATTGTCAGGTTCAGATTCAAGGGGAGAGGAATTAGACTCCGTCTCTTGATAGGGGAAGAGAAAGTTGGCATGTTAGAAAAGCCATTGGGACGATGGATATTGTTGCAGCCCTCTTTAGAAAATAAAATCTATCACATCTCTCACAGCGTGACTCAGGCTGTGCTGAGACCTGTCCCTCGTTTTTGGTGTAGAGGCAGTGAGGGGAGGGAAGAGAAGATGTTGAGATAGACAAGCATAATCAGCGAGGCATCTGCTTCATCTGCTTCAGAGAAGGACTTTCTAGGGTCTTTCGGCAATAGGAAATTGTTTTCTTCAACTACCAAGGAAAAGGATACAAGCCTGGCTGGTTCAGGGACACCTCAGGGTTTAAGCCTCTCTAGTGCATCCACGCACATGCCTTCACCTCAGGTCTGGGGGTTCGTTTCCTCCCTCCCTGGGCTGTGACTTTTGTCTGAGAGGCCTGCCTGTCCTACATCTTCAATCTCCTTTGCAGCTTGGTAGTCCTTAGACTCAGACCCGGGTTTTCAGAACAGTCTGCCCTCTGTGGGAAATGGGGATCTCCCAGGAGGCTTTTTTGGAGCTTTCATTCCTATGTTCTGAGTTGATAGTTGGATGATGTAAACCTATCATTCTCTTTCCTCCATGCTTCTAGCCTGTGAACAAAAAGCCAGACAACATATATGATTACCACAACCCCGTATCTTTCAGGCATAGCGCTACTTTGCAATCCCAGCTTCTTCTTTATCTCATCCTGGGACACAGCAGGTGAAACCTTTGGTAATTGTTGTTTTATGAAGCACCAGGGTTTGTCACTGTCTAACTTACCACCACCAATGGGGGCTTTGTTGTCTCCATACCATTGCGAATATGCCTTCTGGGGGCACTTCCAATACCAGTTGTCTTCATTTCAGTTCTTGCAAAATCAGGCCTTGAGATAAGGCTTAGATACAAGGAATTTATCTTGGAAAGGATCTCAGGATGCATAACTGAGAGAGTGTGGAAAGTGAAAGAGGAAAAGGAAAAAAATCCAATTTGTGATTAGGTTACTCCTACGGGGAAATTTAGACTCAGTGCCTCTGGGGGCTTCTGAGGAATCAGGCAGAATGCCTCAGGAACGTCCCACCAAGGTATGGGAAAGTTGGCTATAAGCCCACTGATTTCTATTCTTCGTTGTTTGGGGTGTTAAATCCCCAGCAATCCTAGAATATCTTAGGTGAGGGCTGAGCAAACTTTTGTGGTTCTGGA
Organism: Mellivora capensis; assembly: GCA_004024625.1. Taxonomy (NCBI): domain Eukaryota; kingdom Metazoa; phylum Chordata; class Mammalia; order Carnivora; family Mustelidae; genus Mellivora; species Mellivora capensis. The sequence goes on along the minus strand of PISX010004705.1, from coordinate 8,829 downwards.
GAAAATCCTCGGTCAGACAAATGGAATGAGGCAAGAGCTTGAGTGGGAAGCTGTTAGCATGCTTAGAAGACGCTGTTTCCTGCAGTTTCCTGCAGTGAGTCAAGGGCAGATGGCACAGGGTGTCAAGAGTATCGGCTATACCTACTTTTCAGTAATTCAGATGAGAAAATCAGAAGGAGGTCTCTGTTGAATGCATACATTCATCACACCTCTGTCCTAAAGTCTCTCTAAAATGACTGATGATAAACAGGACAGAAGAAGCAACTGAGACAAGAACGAGCAACAAAATGTTGGAAGACAGAAGGCAGATGGATGAGTGGTAACAAAGTTAACAGAGTAGCAAGAAAATTTGCTTTGCCGTAGAAACCATCAAAAAGCAAATGCATCCCTATTATAAAACCCTTTAACGTCTCAGAAATAGGAGTTAGCTCTGTAGGCAGGGGTAGAGGGTGGAGCTGGGAAAAAAAAAAAAGACCATAGTTGGACCCTCAGAATTCCTTTCCTCTCCTGTGCAGGCAAGGGCCAACACCACCACCAACCGAACTGGCAACAGAATGTTTAATTTCTAGAGAAACTGAGGCAGAGAGTCTTCAGACTGAATGATACCAAGTTTGGTAGAGGGTGGGAATAAGGAGGGACTGAAAAAGGAGGATTCGGTAAGGTCAACATACCATATACTGTATAGTGAGACCCCCTCCCCTCCAGTTCTCTTTCCTTCATAATGCTGGGCACTGGCAGCTAGATTCCTGCCTCCCTTTCTTTCCTTCCTTCCTTCTTCTCTCTCTTTGTTTCTTTCAGTTTTTTAAATTTTTATTTATTTGAGAGAAAGGGACAGAGACGGTGATAGAGATAGCAAGAGAGAGAGCAAGAGCAGGGAGGAGAGGGAGAAGCAGGCTCCCCGTTGATGAGGGAGCCCAATTCAGAGCTGGATTGCAAGACCCTGGGATCACAGCCTGAAGTGAAGGCAGACACTTAACTGTCTGAGCCACCCAGGCACCCCAGCAGGTAGATTTCTATTCACTAGATAGAAGATTGGAAGATTTATCTCTGATGAAACTAGCTGGTTAGTAAAAAGACTTTATATACTTTTGGAAGTCCTCCAGTGCAATGACCAGATAGTTACCTGACTGGTAATTCTACAGTAAATAGTAGTAATTGACAAGCACTACAATTACAATACAAAGTTTTCAGTCCACTAGTTTTAGTGAGTCGTTCTTAAATATGAAGTCGGTCAAGTATCTCCTGACCTGTGAGGAAAGTGTCTAACACTAATTCTAAAGAATAAAACTAAACAAGCAAACAAATGAACAAAGGTAACCGAATAAACAAAGACAATGCAGTAAAAAGAACGTTTAAAATCTTGTTCATAATGACCTTAGAAATGTAAGATAAAATAATTGCATTGATGAAATAAGAACATGATAAATGAAAAAAGGAACATTTCGAGAACAAGAAATAGCTCTTGGAAAACAAAAATCGAATTAAAAAAAAAAACTAGATTTAGTAACAGGGCTGTAAGATAAAGTCTTTAGGAAACTAAGCAAAAGGACTAAGAGATGGAAAAGTAGGGGGTCAAGTAAATTAGAGGATCAAACCAGCGGATCCATCATTTACAATAGGAGTTTAAGAAAGACAAAATGTAGGAAATAGGGAAGATATTATCAAAGAAATGACTCAAGAAACTTTCTCAGAACCGAAGGATATGAGTCTCCAGATTGACAGACTCATTATATGAGTACAAGGAATGAAAGATCAACTTCTGGCTTATAGTTGCTCTCTCCATTATAATATCCTCAAAGAATCCTTAGCAACTCAGCATCTACATAGACATTTCTTCTAGAACCCTGGCCTCTCAACTCCTTCACCTCCTTTCCTTCACTTAGTTAATTAATTTCCACCATTCTTCAGCCATCTTCTTCTCTCTCATCAGAGCCTAGATTTATCGATACCAATTACTGCATTGATATTAACTTAATCCTAACTTCAAACTTCCGATGTTCTGACCACCACAGTCTGTTTTTCCAGTTCACTCTCACTAGCATCCCAAGTTCAAATATACTTTAAGTCCTTTGGGACCATCTTTTCACCATCTCTCATCCACCTCATCTCCTCACTCAGTGTAGAATCTGGGCTCCATCATTGTAAATATTCCTTTGTCCATTTTCAACACTCTTGCTCCTGTCTCCTTTCATTTAGTTTTCTTTCTGTTTTAAAAAAGAATTTATTTTTAAGTAATCTCTATACACAAAGTGGGGCTCAAACTTAACCCCGAGATCAAGAGTTACATGCTCTACAGACTGAGCTGGCCAGGAGCCTCCCATTGTGTTTTCTTGATAAAGACTCAATCCTAGTTTAAAAGTTTAATCCTATCTTCCACCTCTTATGTTCTCACATATGCATGTGGCTTAATTAACATGAGTGGAGGAAATTCCACACCGGTACTATGTGGTCCCATTCATTATCATTTACCTCTAGTGAACCTCTTGTGCTTCTCAGAAATCCTACCATAGTTTCCTACCCTGTTCATTGCCCACGCTCCTCGTTTATTCCTCTCCCACTCTCCTAAATGACTGTTAACATCTATCCTACCATTATGTAAAGGTAATGAGCTTACTTCCTAATGGATGAAAAAAAATGAAAGCTATCTTTCAGTACTTTTCAAGTATCTCTGCTCATTCCCACTGCCACATTCACTTGAGTCTGTTGGTATACTCTGTTTATGGACTATCCATTCTCTGACCTAAGATAATCCCTCCATATGCATTCTAGATTCCATTCACTTGCTTGCATGTTCTAACAATTGCCCCTTCTAGCTTCCGTATCATCAATCCTTCCTCCACCATATTGTTCTCACCAGCCAACAAATGCATTATAACATCTTCCTTTAAAAAAATCAAAATCTCTTCCTTATATCATATCTCTGTTTTCCTTCAGGACAAAATTTAAAGAGTTGTCTATGTTCACTGTCTCTATTTCCTGTTTTTCCCTTCCTCTTGAACCCACCCCAATCATGTTTTAACTCTTGCAGGCAAATCTAATCAAAATTACTGATGACCTCTGTGTTGCTAAATCCAAAGGTTAATTCTCAGTACTTATCATTACCAGCTAGCCAATGGCCATTCTTTCTTCTTGAAACTATTTCCTGGTTTTCCTTCTACTTCCTTGGCTACTCCTTCTCAGTCTCCTTCTTGGGTTCTTCCTTTGAAACCTGGTCTTTAATATATTGATATGCCCCAAATCTCACTCCTCAGAACACTTCTCTTTCTGAATTCCCTTGTGCCTTTGCTGATCTCACTGGTATTGTCATTATTCATATGCCAATGCCTTCCAAGCTTATATATCTAGCCTAGACCTCTTCTCTTAACTCCCAGCCATCTTGGTCTCTACTTGAGACCTCCATTCAGACGTCTACTAGGTCTCTCAAGCAGAGATGTCCAAAGCTAAGCTCTTGTTCTTCCTGAAGACTTCTCCATTTTAATAAACAGCAATTCCCTCCTTCCATTTGTTCAGGATAAAAACATTGGTGTCATATTTGACTCTAATCTTCCTTTATTCCACATATAATCATTAGCATATCCTGTTGACTATGTACTCAACATATAACCAGAAACTGAACACTTTTCAGCACTTCACACTGCTAATGGAACACCCCAGCTGAGTACAAGCTCATTAGTACTTGCCTGGTTTACTGCAGTCACCTCCCCTCTGGTCTCCCCACTTCTGCCCTTAGCCCACTCAGTCTATTCTCAACACAGCAGCCAGGATGATCCTTTAAACATATAATTCAGATCATGACGTTTCTCTGCTCAAAACCCTTCATTGTCTCCCTAGCTTATTCAGGATAAAAGCCAAATCCTTATTAAAAACCTCCAAAGCCTGATATGATCTGGCCACTGACTATCTCTCTACTTCTTACCTCTCTCTTGCTTGTAAATTCTGCCCCAGTCCGGGCCCTTGTTGTTCCTGCCACTCACCACAAAGATTCTTCACACTGGATGTCTAGTGTCTGTCTAATACTCTTTCCTCAGTGGCCCATTCCCCTACTTCCTTGAGCTCTTTTCTTATACTTCAAGAAGAAAAAAAAAAACAATGCCTTTAAAAACTTCACTGGAAAAGATTCCCAATCTACAATTCTCTACATATCTAGAATGCCAATCAAGTTTGAGGGTAGAAGTGATATTTGAAGGCATGCAAAGTCTCAACAAATTTCCCTTCCATTTCTTTTTCAGGAAGCTCCTAGAGGATGTGCTCCACCAACATGACATAATAACCCAAGAAAGAGGAAATGGCATCCAACACTGCAGACAGGCACCGGGAATTCCCAGGGTGATGGTGATGGGAAGTTCTGTGCACTAGCTGTGCGGCCAGCCTGGGAAGAGGAGAGAGGGTTCTGGCAGGAAAGTACCAGCGGGGGACAAAACAGAGCCAACTGCAAGACTGCCGGATGTATTTGATCATAGTAAGGACAGGGGTGCAGTTCTGGCGTTCGGGGATCACACATGTGAATTATGTAGGAAAGCACATAGTTTTCAACATGTCTTCACTGTTAACCATATTTTCGTAGCCGTGAGAATGAATTAACCAAAAATTGTGTAATAACTACATTGGGAGGATGGAAGAAGATTATGTGGAAAAGAAGGGGTGGAAAGAGCTTGAGCCTCAACTTCCAGATTTAGAAGCTAATACATTATGTTTAAAAAGTTTTAAAATTAAGATAGAGCAATGGAGTCATGTTATTTGAGAACATGGAGGTATATAGTGGAAATGATAGCTGAAAGATTTGAATATGGTACCCTCTGGGAGCAGAAATCAGGATAGAGAGGGGAAGGTTTTTCATTCTAAAATTAGAAGACTTATAATAATAGATTTTTAAAAACTAAGTGGTGATGGTCAATTTTATGTGCAAGCTTGACAGGTTATGGGGTGCCCGGATTAAACATTACTTCTGGATGTGTCTGTAAGGGTGTTTCTGGATGAGAATGGCATTTAAATCAGTGGATTTGCTCAAATAGATTGCCCTCCCCAATTTGGGTGAGTGTCATCCAATCCATTTAGGGCCTGAATAGGAACAGAAGGTAGATCTTGCCTTGCTTTTCCTGCTTCAACACTTCAGCTGGGATATCTCATCTTCTCCTGCTCTCAGACTTGGATTTACACTCTCAGGAACTGGTTCTCAGGGACATTAGACCTGAACCAAATCACACCACTGGCTTTCCTAGGTCTCACCCTTGCAGATAGTAGATTGTGGAACTCCTCTGGCTCCACGCCAGCATGAGCCAATTCCCGATGATAGATCTACACGTATGGCCTCTACAGATCTCCCGTTGATTCTGTTTCTCTGGAGAAATCTGATTCATACATAAGCATAATAATTTTTCTGTGAAAATGAAAATAAGATAAAAATTAAGTAAAATAAATAAATAAACCCTCTCTACCCCCCCAAAAATCATGAATTATATAAATTATAGTTAATAAATCTAATATGTAAGGAGTATAAATTTCTCGTAGAAGAAGACAGGAAGTTATCTCCGTGTACTATAACCCCGTGAATAGCTAGTCAGCTAATACTACTTCTTTCTTCTGGGGAACGCATCCTCTTTATTCTAGAGAGTTTCTCCCATCTCCAACCCAAATGCCCACTTGTGGATTTACCTTTTGTTGCATCTCACATCACGTACACAGGGTCAGGTATATGACTGAGTCAAGACCATCTGAGTCCTGTCCTGGAAATTTGTGAATTGAATAGCGAAAGGGAGAAAGGGAGCTCCATAAGAGCAGCCCCAGAGCTGACAGAGAGTACGTCTTCTTCTGTGTGAACAATCCTGTCTAGTTTTTCTGCTTTATGGTGCTGTGTGTAAGGAGTTTGGATGTCACCACTCCACCCTAACAACAGGTAAAAAGCTGCATAGACTGAAAAATCAACAGCTCTTCCTGGATCTGTAAGAGAGGGGAGGACACAGAACACAGGGCAACCACTGCCCTCAAGACTCGAGAGTCAGACAAGAGATTATAGGGAGTCACACCTTACCAGAGCAGAGACTCATGAGTGAAAACCAGTGTGGGAATCAGTGCTAAGATCAGAAACCCCGAACCGTGATTAACGAAATTTCTGGAGGCTCAGTGTGGACTGTGCCGAGAATTAAAAATGTCAGGGTACCCAGTCATAGTGGGCCTCCCATACTTCTGTGAGTTTTCCCTCTGGGGCTTCAACCGGCTTCTTATTGTAAATACTGGAGAACAATCCCTTCATGGTATCAGCATAGAGAGGAGAAAAGAAACCATTTGGAAATATGCTGGATAACAAGGTTATCTTTTAACAAGGTTGGACCTCAGGAGAAACTAGTTAGCCAGAGCCAACCCACAGGGGAATTGTCAGAGCTTAAGTGATCTTTGAGAATGGGAACACACAACTCCTACCCACTGTAGTTATCCTGTTCCACCCAAGAGGGAGAAAAAAACTGAAAAAAAAATTGTGAAGTTCACAGTCTAGAGCATAGCATAGGCTCACTACAAGACTGAAACCTAATCATAAGAATACAAGTCACTTCCCCTCCCCACATTGTTAAAGTCCTATTTACAGCAGTTCTTTTCACCTAAGGTGCACGCAGAGGAAGGTATAGCAATGCAGGAGTAGACCAGATCAGGAAAGGAAGTAGCTCGGGAAGGAAGAGGAAAAGTGTGAGAAGTAAATTCGGGGCAGGGGGCAGTGAGAGCTGGGGTTGCAAACTCAAATGCTCACCAGGGCCAGGAATAAAATGAGTCAGGTTGGAGGGGATGGTGAGAGACCTCAATGCTTCATCTGCAAAGGGCTTCATTTCCAATAGATGAGTGCTGTCAGAGGACACCCCCGTGTTACCTGAGCTTCCAGCTTTTCAGGAAAAGAGAGGGATCTAAATTTTGTTGGGAAATGTATTACTTTTAAATGTTGACAACAGTTTTTAAAAATTAAAACAGTATGTGAGCCCAACATAACACGTGTGTTGGCCGACGATGGATTGTGGGACTCCTATGAGAGACTGATGCTGTCAGCAAAGGCAATATGGGGGAGGCGTGATTGCGGAAAGAAGACATGGAACAGATGGTTGTATAGAAGAATAGTAGGAGAGTTTGGGGAGTTAGATGGGGCCTTAAGCCCCATTAACAGGTTATTCAAGAGCAGCGTGTGCAGACCAATATTTTAGGAAGCTTTATTCGGTAGCTGGGTGAAGGATGAGTCAGACACGGAAAGACTAGAATACTGTTTTATTTAAAGATTCAATTTCTGTGTGTGTGTGTGTGTGTGTGTGTGTGTTATTGTGAACTGAAGTCTAAGTTATTTTCATATGAAACAGTAAGGTTTTTGTCCTGTGAGCCTGCAGTAGAACCAATCTCTTTGTTACCTCCTGACAGCAATACTGAAATAACAGGTGATTTTGTGAGGAAGGGGAGGGGAAGATTTACATTGTCCAAAGTCTTGGAGTACAATCTAGTAAAATTCCTATCAGGTATTTCTATGCTTTCCCCAAAGCCCTTCTTTGATTCCCCAGCCACTGGGTCATTCTCCTCTCTCAACTCCACCCCCTTCCATCCCTACCTATGCATTGCTCCTTGCAGATAGAGTTGTGCTAGCCCTGGGATTGTGCTACCCAGATCTCCCTCCCAAAGAGAATCTGCCATGAGGTGAGCGAGCTGACAGTACCTTTGGGGTCCACCCCTGGCACTTGCTGATGTCATGCTCTCCACAGGTTGCTCTCAGCCAATAACTGAAAGTGAGACCCTTCTAGTGGCCAGTATTTACACTGGGGTTCTCCCTTGGGCTGGCTGAGATTTTCTCAGAGCTGGACTTCAGCTGACATCTCTTTCTACCCGAGCTCCCTTCCTTTCACAGAGTAAGACGTGCATCTCTATCTGAGGGTTTTCTCTTGCCTACTCCTGCTCCCCCCCCCGTATCATTTACAGTTTTTTTCCCCCAAAAAATCTTTTGCATTTCCAATTCCGTCTTGGCACTGGCTTTCCAGAGGAGCGAGCTGACACAGTTGGAACAAGAATTCGTCTAAGAAGGAGGTCAGTAAGAGGGGTTTGGGGAGCAGATCTCTCACTGCCTGGCTGGCAAGGGAGACCCCATCTTGAATGGCACGTGAGGCTTGGATCATCTCAGGCAGAAGATGGTAGACAAGTTGAAAAAACTTTCATTGGTGGTGACCTGAGAAATCAGACCTGTGAAAGTTATGAGGGTAACAGTGAATACAAGGACAATGGTCTTGTGGGATTTTACAAAGTATTCCTATGTCCTGCTAAGAAATTATGAAAAATAAACAGGTAGAAACTGTATGTGAAAAACAAAACAAATTTTTTTTTAAAATTAGAAGGAGATACAGACAATTTCCCAGAGAAGAGAAATGAATGGCAACTAGGCCAATAGAAAGACGCCCAATATCATGGGTTATTAGGGTAATGCAAATTGAAACCAGAATGAAACGTAACTATATACCTATTAGGATGGCTAAAATTAAACATATAGTTAAAGCTCTAGCAAAGATGTACAACAACTGTAACTTTTATCAATCGCTGATAGGGATTCAAAGTGGTACAGCCACATTGTTAAAGTTTGGCAGTTTCTTTTATAAACTTAAACATACAAATTATCGTATGACTCAGCAATTCTAGACCTATATGTGGATGCAGTAACTTTATTCATAATTACCCAAAACTGGAACAACACAAATGTTCATGTACTGGAGAATGGATCAGTACACTGTGATATATCCACACAATGGAATACTGTTCAACAACAACAACAAAAGAACAAGCTACTGATACGCACAACAACATGAATGAATCTCAAATGAG
>PISX010004704.1:0-117508 GCA_004024625.1 Mellivora capensis | reverse complement strand
TCAAGCAGAGAGAGTCAATTATCATATGGTTTCACTTATTTGTGGAGCATAACAAATAACATGGAGGACATGGGGAGATGGAGAGGAGAAGGGAGTTGAGGGAAATTGGAAGGGGAGGTGAACCATGAGAGACTATGGACTCTGAAAAACAACCTGAGGGGTTTTGAAGGGGCAGGAGGTGGGAGGTTAGGGGAGCCTGGTGGTGGGTATTAGGGTATTAGGGTATTAGGCAGGTATTGCATGGAGCACTGGGTGTGGTGCAAAAACAATGAATACTGTTACGCTGTAAAGAAATAAAAAATAAATAAATAAAAAAGAAGTTGACAAACCCATGTGGACAAATATGTAGTCCAAGTAGGAGGAAAACACAAAAATAGACCAACAGGAGACCCCACCTCTAATTACTTGTAGTTAGATTTAACCATTCCCTAGAAGAAAGATGGGCAGTAAGCACCCAACATCTGTGTTCTATTGAGATAAAATACGTAGGGATTAATTTACCTACTTGTTCAAGAAAGTGTAGATTTATTTTAACTTACCTGAGGGGTACCTGGTTGGCTCAGTTGGAAGAACTTCCAATTCTTGATCTTGGGGTGGTGAGTTTGAACCCCATGTTGGGTATAGGTATTACTTAAATAAATAAAACCTAAAAAAAATTCTTTTAAACCTGTAGATTTTTTCAATTGTTTTAAAATAATTCCTCTGGGGAGCCTGGGTGGCTCAGTGGGTTAAAGCCTCTGCCTTCGGCTCGGGTCATGATCCCAGGATCCTGGGATTGAGCCCCATGTCGGGCTCTCTGCTCGGCAGGGGGCCTGCTTCCCTCTCTCTCTGCCTGCCTCTCTGCCTACTTGTGACCTCTGTCTGTCAAATAAATAAATAAAATCTAAAAATAAAATAAAATAAAATAAAATAAAATAAAATAATTCCTCTGTTCTGATGTTAAAGAAAGAAAAATTATGTGATGCCCAAGTAGAAATACTCCATCCAGTCAGAACACGTGGAGGCCAGGTAGGGAACCCCTGTGAATGAATGGGCTGGTTTTCATTACAAAGATGCTGGTTTGTAGGATGCCTGGGTGGCTCAGTTGGTTGGGCGGCTGCCTTCGGCTCAGGTCATGATCCCAACATCCTGGAATCGAGTCCCACATCAGGCTCCTTGCTCGGCAGGGAGCCTGCTTCTCCCTCTGCTTCTGCCTGCCACTCTGTCTGCCTGTGCTCTCTCTCTCTCTGACAAATAAATAAATAAAATCTTTAAAAAAAAAGATGCTGGTTTGTCAAGAGCTCCATTTCGAGACTAAGTTGATTTAAGTATTTCTAGGTAGCCCAGTCTTATAATACCATCAGGATATTTCTAAAAGTTGAAAGGGCCAGTTAGTTCATAAAAACCCAACCTGCTGGTTTTTCAGAAGAGAAAACCGAGGTCCCAAAAGGTTAGTTAGTCAAGGTCATTGGTATTCATGATGAAAAATAAAAATCCATAATCCAGACAATAATCCTGACTTCCAACGTAGACTTCTTTCCACAGAAACTTGACTCCCCTCTCATGTAATGTTTATATTTTAGAAAATGCCCACTATATTAAACACAAACATGAAACCCATGTGTAGATACTCCGAGGTCCTTTTAGGGTACATATGTCATTACATATTTTTGGATTCAAATATTCTCAGGACCCTTTGACACGACTTACAATGGGGTAGACTGAGAAGGAAAACACTTATCTGAGGTCCAATCCAGCCATTCATTGTTATTAATTCACTTCATTTTCTCTGAACCTCCATTTCCTCATTTGTAAAATGGAACGACAACACTCTCCTTGATTTCCTCATTGGACTAATATGAAACTGAAATGAGACTGAAAGTCTCAACTGAAAGACCTTGTGTTAATATATTGTAGAGGATTCTCAGACATCACCTTATAAGATGTCAGTTAAATCATCACAACATGGGCTAATAGAATAATTGAAATGGAGGGAATGCCTGGGCTTAAATCCACTTATAAGGTGTATAATACCAAACAGAGTTACTTCACCTCTCTATTTCCTTGTTTGAGAAATAATAGTGTTTATCTTATAGGGCTTTTATGATGATTACACAGATTAATTTCTATAAACTACTATTTGGCACATAGTAAGTACTCAATAAGTGTTAGCCATTATTATTATCTTGCAAACTTGCTGATGGTGATGTCTTTTTCATTGTTGTACATGTCTTCTCATTGTTGTACCTATGTGATGCTTTAGAAGTTAGCAAACTTTAGCGCCTCTCGAAACCATAGATGGGAACCTCTACACCTCTCCTGGGAACCCTTCAATTATTAGCAATGTAATAGGAAAAACAGAACTGCCTACCAGAGCCAAGTTGGCAACCAAAGCAATCTGCTGCCCCCACTTCCCAAGGCCTAGTTTACATCAGTGGAAGCCTGAAAGTACGAGAAGGGACCAGTGTTTGCGTTGACCTATCTGCTGCAGTAGTGCGAAGGGCAGCAGGGGCCTCAGGCGAGGCTACCCCTTGTGGGGATCCTGGCAGAGCATACAAGTCAAACAGGATCAGGGTGGGGCGTGATTTGGCCCAGAGAACCCATTGGCACCAGCTCGTGGAAGGTGGGAATAGGGAGTGCCCCAGATGATTCAATGGGTGGCATGTTTCCCTCTGAGCAGTTGCCAAAAATGTCTCTCAGGCACTGGTTAAGAGGCAAGTGAGTACAGGGGTGGCTGAAAGGCCAACCCCTTCAGGGTCGCTCCAATTTCTCTCACAACTCTGTGCCTTTACAATTATGATTTTTCTCTGTTTGGAATATCTTCTTCTCCCTACATGCTGGATAAAAACCTAGTCCTAGCTCATTCTTCAAGCCCTAATTCAAATATGTGTGTAAAATTTCTGGGCTCTATTAAGCAGAACTAGGTGTTTTGGACAGTACACAAACTGTGTAGGTATCCCATCCACTATACACTTAAATACTCCATCTTACATACTTATATCTTACATACTCCACCCACTACAGCACATTATAACTGTTTGTTGCTATGTGGTCATGCCATTGGGGATGCTCACCAACAAGATTTCTTCTAGCTTTGTCCATAGAACTTGTCAAAGTGGTCAGTCTAAAGGGGCATGTTTCTACCATACAATCTTGCTTCCAACCGCAGCTGAATGGACAAGGGGAACCAATCCCTAGAAGGTGATGCGGGCCAGGCGAAATCAGAGTCTCATAGTCAGGGATTTGAACTGGGAGAGACTCTAGCAATGAGCAGTGGTAACTGAAGCTGAAAGGTCAGGACGTGCAGAGAACCTGATGTAGTGGTTGCTGTGATGTGCTGCCCAGATCCCATTCAGGAATAAAGGATCTATTCCCCTTGCTGCTGAGGTTGCTGCCAGCAGACAACCCTCAGTTGTTAGCTTTTCTGGGGAAATGTCTCTATTGAAGATATCCCCTCTCCCCACCTAAGCATGTATCCTTCCCAGGGAAGCCCACTTCCAATGGCTGCTTGGGAAAATTGAGTGTCATCTCAGCTTCAGAGTGACCTGTGTGGTTGGCTGAGGCTTTTGTCAGTACTAGGTTGACCAGCTGTCCCCGTTTGCCTGGGGTGGAGAGGTCTCCGGGACAGAGGCAAAAGTCTGGAAAGCCCCCAGCAAATGAGTAGCATGCAAGTCAAGACAGCACTGGAGCTCAACTTCTCTCCCTATTTATTTCTACCAGTTTTGTTTTCTTTCCATGGGTGGGAATCCCAAGAGCACTAGTAAACCTAGTAAACCTTTAGTTTTAAAGAGGTAGTAAACCTCTTACTACCTCTAGTAAACCTCTGGCCTGTTAATCACCATCTCAGGGTCTGCTTCCTGGGGGATTCAACCTATGACATTGGAGAAGTGATAATGTAAAAGTTTAAATGATAAGGCATTGAAAATTCGAAATAAGCAGAAACTATAAGGTAGAGAAAAGATATGTTATAGGGAGCCCTGAAGTCACTTGGTGATGGAAGTGAAAGAAGCTGATGATAGTAGTTATGTCCATAGCAGCTCAATGGGTTGAGGGTCCTAGAATCATTTTGGGTCTCTAGTAAATAGGTCTTCTTCATTCTTTTGTAATTTTTATTATAAACTGATATATTTTGTTCATCACTTGACTATTGTTTGTTTTTTTTTTTAAGGTGGAATATATGTTCCATAAGATTTTGGACCAGGGATTATAGTCTTTAGTGAGACCCAGAACTATCCTTTAAGGTCATGCTTCAAGAAGCATTCTTCTGTCATGGTGTCGGTCTTAAATTTAGGCACCTCCACTTCCCATGTTGCTCTCTGTGTTCCTACTATAAAGTCTCCACTTATATGAGATGGTTTGGATAGTTTCCCATCTTTGTATCCAAAAGATTAGCACTTCTGCATCAGCAAGGGATTTGGTTGTTGGCCACAAAAACCCAAATCAACCACTCTGCAAATCTTAAGGGAAAGAAATAAACTTACTGGAACAGTATTAGGGGGTTGTCAAGATCAAAGAAAGACAAGGGCTAGAAAATAGGCAAGAACCAGAGGATCTGCCACTAACATCATGATGACTAGAGCCTTTAGCCATACTCAAGGTTCTTATAACACCGTCAAGATTCCAATGTCCTGGGAGAGCATCTGATTGGCCGGGCCTAGTCATATGCTCATCCTGGGGCTGCAAAAGGAATGGAAAAGGGAGAGGGAGAGGAGCAGCTAGCAACATTGGTTTCTGTGGTGTGAGAGTGTACTGACTATCTGAAAAACAGTATGGGGGATTTCCCAAACAAGGGAGTGATATGCTAAGAGGAAGTTGGGGTTAAGGGCTGGAAGCCAAAAAACAACAGATGTCCACTTCAGTGTCCACCTCCCTCCTAGGCTAAAAGCTTTTAAAGCATGGACTATGAATTTTCATCTTTGTATCCTATATGTCTAGTTCCTGGTACTCAGTAGGTGCTTAATAGATGTTTTTTGTTTGTTTGTTTTTAAGAAATTGCAAGTTAGGTGATTTCTCTTATTCAAGAAAGCAACACATACAGGACACTGGTATTTGCTTCTTCAAGAATGCAGAGATGGATACATAAAACATCAATTCTTAGGGGCTTTAAAATCTAGAAGTGGGCTTGGGGCATACAGACAGTACACGTATATACATATGTATCATGTGTGAAGGACATACTGTAGAGTACAGCCATGTCTCCATCTATGTCCTGGGTGAGGACAGGAGGAGTTCTGTCATTCTGCCCCTCTGGTTGTATTGTCATGAGTGGAATCCCTAGTCACCCTGTGATCCATGAAAAGGGTGCCTAACTAAAGAGGAGAGATTCTTTTTCACCCTCTTCTAGATACCACGTTGTCTGCCCCCCTCCAAAGCAATCACATGCAAATCTGTCTTCCAGGGAAAGTTTAAAGTTCACTCAGAGCTAGAAGAATAGATTAAAATTTTCCTGAATCAGGGGTATAGAAAAATCAACCACTGTGCCCCCAGACAGGCTCCATCCCCTTCCTACCAAAATGGGGGGGGGGTGAGGCACTCAGTACCCAGACCTCAGGATATTCCATGTGAGGCTCCTGATTGTGCTCCCCACAGATGCTCTGTTTTGTCCTCATGCTTCCTCTTCTTTTGCTTTATTCTCTCTCTCCATACTCTCTCTTCCCAAACTAAGTCCTGGCTTACTCACCCCAGCCTATTTTCTGGGACACCCCGTGCTTCTCTCAGAATTCACCAAGTCTCATATCCTCTTTTGTGTCTTGTAATGGTCTGGCTTCTGGAACCTGCTAGAAGTCAAAGGCATAGTCTAGGCTGCCATTTCTCCTGTTGGTGAAAAGTCTTAAACTAGAGAGTCCCAAGATAAAAGGGTTGGAGTTCCCACTCCCACTACTAACGACTCTTGGCTTCACTCTGGGCATCTAAACCAAACGATACAAATATCTTTCACTGCTAAAACTAGTCTCTTGCTGAAAAACCTCAAGTTTAGACAAGATAATCATATAGTTCCTGGTTATATTACTTTAATTTACTGTCCTCAAAGAGCACTTATCCACCTTCCAACTCTGGGTTAGGTTTTAAAAAAATCTGTTCTTTTAAATTGACAATGAAGCCACCTGTTCCAGTCACTCCTTTTTTCCTGGATTTCTTTCTGTGGGACAGGGGCAGGGGTATGCGAAGACTATCCTCACATGCATACATGCATTAAAGGGAAAGACAGGAGGAAAATGGTGACAAAGGCAGCTAGTTGTCCCCTAATATCTGTTCTCCCTCTTTTCTATAGTCAAAACAAACAAGCAAACCTTAATTTTTAGTTACCTACATCCTGGCCAGAATATAGCCTGCATTTCCCAACCTCCTTTGCAACTAGATGTCATCATATGACTAAATTCTGGCCAATGGGATGTGAGTGAGAGTTTCCTGTGTAACTCCTGGCTGGTACCCTTAAAGGGTAGGAAACTGCTTTTCCTTTTCCCCTTTCCTTCCCCCACTTGTCCCTTCCTGCTGGCTGGATCACAGACATGGCAGTAAGTCATCTCAGACAACATGTATGAGGGCAACATCCTGATGGTGGCAGAGAAACAAGATAGAAGGAGTCCAGATCTCTGACACATTTCAGTTGCCATAGCAGCCCTGAATTATTAATGCCCAAACTGTTCCAAAGGGAAAAATGCATTTCTAGTTTATGTCGCTATTATTTTGGATTTTAGAGCAGCTGATTCTATATCTCAGGGGTCACTATGATTTACAGGCCAAATCTGGCCCATGACCTGTTTTTTAAAATAAAGTTTTATTGAAACGCAACCATACTTTTCATTTTTGTGTTGTCTATGGCTTCAATGGCCAGGTGCAATAAAGATCGGATGGTTCACAAAGCTTAAAATATTTACTATCTGGAACTTTACAACAGAAGTTTGTCATCCTCTGCTATATCCTATTAATTTATATGTATATCAGAATATTAATGATGGTTTCTTCAGGATATTTTACTTTCTCCTTATGTTTTCCTCATTTGATCAGTCAATCCTCCAAAAAAAAAAAAAAATCTCCACACCAAATGGTGAATTTATGCTCAATACCACCCTGTATGAGCCTGCAATATCTACACTTTTATTATCACTGCCTTCCGTGCCAGAAACATTTGAGCCACTCACCACCTTTTACAAAAATATGGGATCTGATATTGTATTTGGTAGGATGATTTTGTTTGCTTGTAGCCAGAATTTGACTTAATAGGTATAATTTATTGGCCCCATCTTTCTCTCTATCTCTTGGCTCTGCTAATTTGAAATAATTTGTTTATCTTTAAGTGGGCTCTTTGTGCTCTGAAAATATGGTTGTTGGAAGATTAGAGCTTACATCTCTCCAGATAATAGTTCATAAATTTGTCCACATATCAAATTTCAAAAACAATTCTGATTGGCCTTGCCTGAGTCAAAATTTATGCCTGAACCAATCAATCATTGTATCTAGGAGGAGGGGATGATTTGATTAGCCAGGTGAGGAGGCTCAGTGTCAACAAAGGCATGGATTTCTCTCAGAAGAATGGTTTTATTACCTAAAAAGGGAGCCCAGGAAATAAAAACAAGACAAAACAAACCAAACTAACCAACAAACAAAGCAAATGGCTGCTCATTCCAGGCAACTTAGAACCCTTGTATATAGTTTTGATTGCTTCTGGGTGTGTGATGTAACACTTATTTGGATGCTAATGTTCATCTCTATTGTCTGAATTGGATGTGAATTGATGATTGTTTAAGTCATTATGCCAAGCCTAGCACATCACAATGTCTATGTCAAATGGGAGTACTTCTTTTTTTTTTCCTTTTTTTTCCCCTTTAGCCATGACTATAGTTTACAGACTCTAAACATCTGAAAACTGAAATATAGGCAACATCCAGCTTTCTGCAAGTAGCAGGATGTAAATAAAAAGGAAGGATTAAGCAGTAGCAGAAAAAGGCGGGTGTAAGGAGTTAGACATTGTGGAGTTGAGGTTCTGATGTTCTACTTCTCGAGTAGACCATTTATTTAGCATCTTTGAGACTCAGTTAACTCTTTTCTAAAATGGGGATGATTAGGTAGATCTCTCAGGATTGTTTTAAGGATTAATTCTTTAACCTGACAGTGGGTTCCACTCTGGGCTTTCAATTATTTGAGTGCAAATTTGTGTCTGTCCGTTGGGCTCTCAAGTTACTGTCAGCCCACAAAGAAGCATTTGGCAAGAGAAAATTTGTTGTCCGAGTAAAATTCAGAGGTGAAAAAGCAACTTGCCTCATATCTATGAAATTATCAGATTAAATCTTTTCTTGTACCCATGGAGTTTGATGCTTCAGGTAAGTCTTTGGAATCTTTCATTTTCTGTAGGTTTCCAAGGGGCTCTCAGGAGGAAGCCAATCATTTTGTTAAATGCTGTTTCAGTTACTACCCACTTTTGAAGATGGTAGATGGTATTTTTCTTTTTCTCTTCTTAAATTCATGTTCATTCATCTCAGTCTAATCACATAGGGACTAGGAGAGAATAATAGGGCATCTCAGAAATTCTAGGTTACTTTCTTATTTCTAAATCACAATACCCTTGCCAGGCTTTAATCTGTCCATGCCTCAAATGACTCGTCTATAAAGTTGAGATAATGGTTTTGAGTAACTTATTGGGTTAAGAAACTGACATATGACCATTAGGAGATAAAGGGATAAGCCAGAATTTTCAAATAAGATTGTATCAAGCAGTAAGCTGCCAAGTCAGGACGAAGACAATGAGGTCTCAAAAACTTACTGTCTGAACAGTATGAAAGGCCATAAGCATTTATGCATTTTACTAATATGTTATGGAGCAAGACAGAGAAGATCCCATCTGTCTCCGAAGAGAAAACAGGGGCACAGAGAGAACTATTTCATGTCTCAGTGTCTTATGGAAGGCTCTTCTAGACTGTTAGGAACAAACTTTTACTCAGTTGTTCTAGGTGATAGGGGTTTACTGTAGGGATGCTTAGCTAGTAAGAAAGCACAGAAAGCCAACATCAGCTGAAGAGCTCTTCTAGTGGAGACCTGGAAGCTTGCTCAAGACTGCACACCATTCCAGACCCCACCAGCCACTCTAATGATGCATCTCTCTGGTGACTCAGCTGTCCCTTTGTTGTTTCTACTGGACTGATTCTGCATCTACTACTGTTGATGACTTCTGCTCCCCTACCGCCTACTTTCTGTTCAACTTCATTCTTCTTGCTCACCCACTGCCTGTGATGCTTGCTTACTGGCACCCCTTTTGGCTTTCTTGGTTTTCTCAAATGCTAGTTCTTCCAATTACTCTCTTTCTATGTGGCTCAAATTCAAACTTTCCTAGAAAGAGAACCTGCCTGTAACACAAATACCTTTGGCTCGGGCACAAAGCCCTATTCAAACATTTGCAGCCAGTGTGGTTGGGTCTTACTATCTAAAACAAGGTATTTGATATATAAGCTAGGAAAAAAAGGTCTATTTAACTCTCAGGCAGCTTCATTCCATGTCCATTATTTGAATATGTTTGTTTAATCTCTGCTTCATACCACAGAATTATTGAGGCTGTCACACAGATAACTGCACTGTAATACAGACAGTAACCTATATACTATGCAAGGTGCTAAAATGCTCTGTGGAAATTCAGGGAGAAAGTTGATTTGAAACTGGTGATTCAGAAAGGCCTCATGGGTGAGGTGAAAATAAAATGGAGCATTGAAGGATGAATAGAATTTTGATGGAAAAGAGTGAGGATAGTGCACTCTAGGCAGGGGATGGGTGAGCTATCCAGTTTCAGTATGTCAGAGGCTTTCACAGGTAGAGAGGAAGGGGAGCTAAATGTGAAAAATTTAAATGACAAGCTAAAGAGTCTAAACTTTATTTATTGGGTTGACATTGGAGTAGGCATTAAAGATTTCTGATGTGAAATCTCATTAAAGATTTCCAATGTGAAATCCAGTGACAGGATTGGAACTGGTTTTAGATCTTCTGACAGCTGGATATGGAATGGGTTGAGGTGGGAAACAATGGAAGACAAGGAGATCTTTATTGTTATGCTAGGGTGTGTCAGAGAAAACAAAATTAGAAAACAGATGTGAAATATATGTCAGAGGTAGCAAATAAGAGCTTATGCTTACTGAGTGCTCACTATGTGTAGCCTGTGCTGGGGGGGTTCTGTACCATATTTTATTTAATCCAACAATTATATTATAAGGTAGGAATTATTAGTCTTATTTTACAGGTCATGAAATAAAGATTCAGATTAATGCAGTAATAACCTGTTAAAGATCACATGTTAATGAGTGATAGAACTAGAATTTATTCTCAGGTCCAGAGGAATCCAAAAGTCATGCTTTCTGGAGTCCTCTAGATCGCCTTCCAAAGTCATTGGCAACTGACTTAATGAAGGGGCAAGAAAAAAAGCTGTGGAGAGTATGTCAAGTTTTCAAGAGTGGTTAATGGGGAGTGTCCTAGGGCTATGGACAGGAATTAAATTAGGAGTACTTTTTTGGAGGGGGAGTTGGCAGTTTAAAAGGAAATCTGGGGAAATGAATGAGATTATGATTTTACTTAGACCTTCCCTTAAGGCAAAATGCATGAGTCAACCTAAGCAGCAGTGGAAGTCATAGGACATAAAGAGGTCAGGAGACTCAGTATTACAAAAGTGGACCAATCTAGTAGTCCATCTCTTCTCTTGTATCTGGACTGGCATGAATAATCACTCTGTTCTAGAAACCACATTGCCCTACAAACCTGACTGATATGATCTTTTGCACCTGCTTGCTGGTATTGAACAATGTCAGCATGTGGGCCCAGTCTACCCATTCGTTTAGAGGAGAGCCCTGCCTACAGCCCTGGGAGGAGGTGGCAGTCATGTTTGTAACACATGATCCCACCAACCTGGCTGCAGCTGGCCAAACTACGGACTGACTTATAACCTAAGCCCCACCAGGTGGTTATTAATACTGAAGGATGGACTCTTTGGCACACTACATATCTGGTAGATAGACTTGTGTCTTTAATTTATTCAACCTAACCACCGACTAGTGTTTTAAGGACAAGGCTGAGTCCCTATGATTTCCTCTTATCACTGTGTCCTCCACATCCAGACTCATGTCTGGTACATTGTAGGCAGTCAATAAATACACATGGATGAATGTATATTTAAATCTTAGCCGAGGACAGAGCTTTGGTTCAAATAGGGGTATAGAATTGTGTATAGTTACTGTGTGTGCTTTGCTACACTGCTAAACAATTTATTTTGTTCTACCATAGACAGTTGTGTCCATGTCTATATTCCTTAATAATTATTATGAATGCTAATAATGCCAGGTATTTTTCTGAGTGTCTTATGTGCACTACTGCTTGTTACTTTTTCATAGTAACACTAAACATTAGCTACTCTTCTTGTCTCCTTTTGAAGGATGAGTGTATGTTCCCGGGACGTTCTTTTGTCTAAAGGTTACAAAGTTAGTTAAATGGAGGAGTCTAACTTTCTCTGCGGAGTCTGTGCTCATGACCCTTCCAGCTACATTGCACTTTTGGGTTAGATAGTAAGCTCTGTGAAGTCAGTTGGACTCATCTCCATTATTTAATACTTGTCACCTAACAGGTGGTCAGTACGAGTGTGTGATGTTGAATTGAATCATCTTTTCCCAACTTGGCCAACATAGGCTATATCATTTGATGGTACATATTATCTAATATGTAATATAGAGAGGCTTGGTCTTGCTAGATAAAATGAGAGTTCAGATAATATTGGGGAAAATTGTCAGAATTTGGGGGTACAAGGGGAAGTAAAGTAAGATCTCTGGGGCCAGAAAACCCAGAGCAGGATAGTTAGGCTAAGGGCTCTGCACACGCTACTTTGTGATCATGGAAGATACTTAGAGGATGGGGAATGAGCTAGTCATTTGGGGCAGAAGTGCTGAGGGCAGAATGTCATTGATACTTCTCCCCCTTCTGGAAGACTACCTTGTTAGGTGGAGCAGTGTTGGCAGTCCTTATTTTAAGAAATCAACTTTCCTGCCTCAATGGAAATTTAGTAGGTATTGCAAATTCAATAGTAAAATTTTGAGTATTTGGGTTTTCCTCTGAAAATACATGACTTTTCCTCTGGAAAAATGACTGTGGCTTTCAGTCTGTGGGAAGTCAGTGTTCTTAGAGTCGAAGGTATTTTCACCATAGGGTATTCCTTGGCCTGGGCTTACACAAAGAAACCTTTGTAGTGCATTCTCCTGTACATCTGGTGCCTCAGAGAAGTGCACGCAGGCCGCACAGGTGGTCCACAGCAGATGTGTTGGATTCAGAATCTTGCAGTCTGCCTCCTAGGACCTTTCAGCTTTCCCTCTGGTTCAGATATGGGGACACCTGCAAGCCTATTAAAGAGCAGTTTATCTAGGACCTATGTGAGACCTGGAAGCCCATGTCACATCAACATGGAACCCGTATAGCAGAGTACCACCCCAGGAGGGACAGAGGGTGTCCTTAGTGACAGAGAAGGTGAAGTACTCTGATGTCACTCTGAGCTGTCTTGGGGTAGCTTTGGTAGCTTGTGACATTATGGCAGTGGCACAGGGGTGGTGGCATTGGCAGCAGCAGAAGGTCAGGCATACAGAAGCTTTATGTCGAACTCTGTGCGGTTTGGTCATATCTTTGCCATCTGTGTGGTGTACCATCATGGGCATGAGAAGCTTCTGCTGTAGTTCTTTCTAGGAATTCATGGGAAGGCTATAGAGAGAAAAAAATAACATGCACCCAGGATATCTGAGAAGACAGTCTCATGAGGACATACCAGATATCTTCAAGGGCCTCCCAGAAATTGTTGAGGGAATTTTGGAGATAGGGGAGAGCTAAAGATCCTGCAATAGCAGGCTGAAATAAGTTACAAAATTTGTGTGTGAACCGATTTCCCTCAGGACTGTGCTTCTTGAGAAACTTAGCTTACATACAGATTAAGAACAGGTAAGGGTTTCTGTTTCCAGCTCTTCACAGCATGCCTAGCATTCCATGTAATGAACACAAGCTGCAGGCAGCAATAAGGGACCGATCTTCTGACACCATCCCACCCCGTTTATGGGTTTGACAACCTGTCAGCTCCGTGCAGCCTGTTGATGCCTCCACATGAGTCAGTCTGTTAGAGCCTGTCAACATGAATAGATGTGTGTTTTCCGTGCTGATAGCCCAAACAGGAAATGTTGGCTTGGTTTCTATTACTGAATGAAAACTTGATGAAAATTTGGAATCTCGAACTAAATGTTAATTTTGATATGGTTTTATTTTTAAAAATTCAATCTTGGTGCCTGTTTATTTTTTTTTAGCAGGATGTTAAAAAGGAACTCTCTCTATCTTAGAGGTTTTTCAGAAGCTTCAAAAGCTGAGAACAGTATAGTGGCTGCCCAATGTAGCCTCTCATGACCAATAAGGGGCTAGCCCATCTGTGTGGAATATGCTGAGAAATTATAGGCTTTTTCTGTCAGCTTTAGCCAAGAGCCATGCCTGGGCAATAGAAGGGGAGAAGAAAGAAAAGAGGAGCCCGAGGAATGGGAGTGGTGGGAAGAAATCCATGAGGTACATCATGGGGGTTCTGAGCATTTCTGTGCCCATTACATAGACATGGGGGGGGGGTTCATTACCTTCAGCTTATGCCAAGTGAGGAGGGCTTTTGGAGAGCTAGTTGCAGAGATGGGTAAAAGTCTCCTGGAGCTAAGAGGCACAAGGGCTGGTGTGTGACTCTCAAAAGGAGTCTACAGGTCTGGGGCTGGGTTGATCACCCTTTCCCTGACAGCAGAGTGAAGACGGTCAGTGGTATCTGAGTAACTGTACTGTTAATAATTGTGAACTCATGGCATGTGGCCCCTGAAAGGAAGCTGGTCTGGTGTCATCTTCAAAGATAGCTGGACCGAAGGCCTTTAGAGGATCTTACTTTGGTGAGAGTTCTTAGCTACAGATTACAGAACCCCCTCCGGCCAGAACCACAGGAAGAGATTTAGTATAGGGCGTTAGTGACTTACAGAATCTTCGGAACAGGTTTTCCGTCTGGCCTCTGGGAAACCAGTCTCAGAACCTCACCCTGAGGAGAAAGCTGCTGCCGGCTGTCTACTGACTCCAGGACTGAGCTGTACCTGCAGTCACTGACATCAGTGACACGGAAGCCGTGTCCACCTGCCGTTTCCTCACATAACTAACCCCGGCATGAAGCCATGGAAGCCGTGTCCACCTGCCGTTTCCTCACATAACTAACCCCGGCATGAAAGCTGTAAGGGCCTATTTAGCCAGAGCGATTCCATCCAGTTAAACAGTGATTTTGTTGTTTATGCAGTAAAACTTAAATTGACTCTGCCCCCCACCCCCACCCTCTGGAACTTACTTAAAAGCAAGTCCAGGAAACCAGTCCCAGGTAACAAAGCCCAAATACAAGGGCGAGTCAGGCCAGGTGGAGACATCCAATCAGTGGGGCGAGCATATTGTCTCCCTAGCTACCAAGGAGTGTGGGTCCTGTCTTTTGGGCACTAATTCTGACCAAGGTGATAGGCTAGTTCAAATATCTACTAGGGTAAATTGTAATTCAATTGGCCACCTGTGTGTGATCTAGCATGACTATGCAGCTTTCTCTGTGTGTTACAATCTCATTGGCCACCTGTGTGTGGCCAGGCCCAACCACATGGCCTTTGCTCTATAAAAGTTAGTCTGTAAGGCAGGGAGGGGTCACCCTCTCTGTAAGAGGCGGCCCCGACGGGTGGGTTTGATTCTCGATGCTTGGCACGAAATAAAGCTTTGGTTGACCTTCGCTTTGTATCAGTCTCGCTCCTTTGATTATGGACCTAACAAAAGCCTCATGTGGTACCTCTGATCAGCAGAATCTTGGTCACATGTCCGTGCCCTAGCACTAAGGAAACTGGAAAAAGTTGCTTGTGGATTCTCCCATGGGAAGCTGGAGTTCAGACTCTGGGGAACTGTAAATATGCAAGAGGGTATGAAAATGACAGTTGTCCAGTTACCTTGAAAGAAGGGTTGGCTGTTGGAAATCAGGGCCAAGGGGAGACTTCTAGGCAGCCAGCTGGAGGAGAGGCAATGCCTAGAACAAAAGAGTCAGATTTGGAGGTGCCTAGAGGAAGTTTTCCAAAGAGTCAGTTACAGAGCTCCAGGAGACCATGAGCTAGCTGTGGATATCTACGCCCCAAGGCACCAACGCCCCTTTTCAACTGCTCCACTCAAGTAAGCAAGCCTTTTCATCCAACTTCTCTTCCTATCATCCCCTTATGCTGGACATTGATTGTCCTGGAACTAGGAAGTGGGGAGGAGGAATTGTAAGAAGGAGAGAGAAATCAACCACATCCTCTTACCTACTGTAAACTGTGTTGAAGGATGGGTAAATGGTCAACCAGATGAAAACTTATAGTCCTCCTCCCCCAGCTAGTTTTATTGATAATATTTATTATAATGATAAAATGATAAAATATTTATTATATACATAATATTTATAAATTACATAATTATTACTACCATAGGATTAGCTACCACCTCCATCCTGTCACATAGCTATCATTTCTTTTTTGTGGTAAGAATATTTAAGGACATGGGGAGATGGAGAGGAGAAGGGAGTTGAGAGAAATTGGGGGGGAGATGAACCATGAGAGACTATGGACTCTGAAAAACAACCTAAGGGTTTTGAAGCAGCCGGGGGTGGGAGGTTGGGGGAGCCAGGTGGTGGGTATTATGGAGGGCACGCATTGCATGGAGCACTGGGTGTGGTGCAAAACTATGAATTCTGTTATGCTGAAAAGAAATGAAATAAAAAAAAAGAATATTTAAGATCTAATGTGCTTTGGTGAGTTCTGTGAAGTGTATAAACCTGGCGATTCACGGACCTGTACCCCTGGGGCTAATAACACATTATATGTTAATAAAAAATAAAAAATTAAAAAAATATATTTAAGATCTAGTCTTAGAAACATTCAAATGTATGATAGATAATAGTATTATTAACATGCTGCACATTAGATCCCCAAACTTATTAATATTTTTTTAAGATTTTATTTATTTATTTGACAAAGAGAGATAGTGAGAGCACAAGCAGGGGGAGTGGCAGACGGGGGAGACAGAGAAACAGGCTGCGGGAGGAGCAGGGATTCTAGCATAGAATTTGATCCCAGGACCCTGGGACCATATCCTGAGCTGTAGGCAGATGCTTAACCGACTGAGCCACCCAGGTGACCCCAATCTTATCAATCTTATAACGAGAAGTTAGTACCCTTAGAACAACATCTCCCCATTTCCCTCCCCCTGTGACCTCTGGTAACAACTACTCTATACTCCCTATATCTCTGAGTTTTGCTTTTTAAAATTCCACAGTGAAGTGATATCACAGTGTTTTTCTTTCTCTGGTTTGGTTCACCTAGCATACTGCCCACAAGGCCCATTCAAGTTGTGAGAGCTTGTAGTTTTGATTATTTTATTATTACATTGGATTGGTCTCTATTTATAGTTGAAATGACCTGAGGACCTTTTAGTACCTAAGAACAATGGGGAAAATTGGGGACCTCACCTAAGATTTTACCCCAGAGTAAGGAAGAAGACCAAAGAGCACATTGAATGCGCAAGGAAAGAAAGAATAAAATGCATTCTGTCTGCCCTCTGGTGAGGCTGGTTTATTCAATTAGTTGGTTATAAGCATTATTATTATGAGAATATATCTATTGTTGCTTTAGTTTTGTTCTGTTCATAAAATCAACTGAAAATACAGTAGACAATGCAGAAAAAAGAAGGCAAGGAAGATATTTACAGCTTATTGTTGTTGCTGGATTTTTTGTTTGTTTGTTTGTTTTTTAAAGGTTTTATTTATTTATGACAGAGAGAGATAGCTAGAGAGGGAACACAAGCACAGGGGAGCTGGAGAGGGAGAAGCAGACTCCCTGCCGAGCAGGGAGCCTGATATGGGGCACCATCCCAGGACACTAGGATCATAATCTGAGCCGAAGGCAGATGCTTAATGCCTGAGCCACCCAGGCACCCCATGGCTGCTGTTTTTATCCCCAAAGCCTGGCTGTGGAAAATCAAGAATAAGAGAGATCAGTACAAGTTCCTGAACAAAGAGTAACTTAATAGTACCACTTGCTATTCTCTTTATAAACATTATTGTCTTTTATCCTTAGAAGAGCCCCATGAAATAGGTATAATCACCCCTAGTTTATGGATGAAGAAACTGAGTCTCAGGCAGACTAAGCTACATCTACAGTGTATTTCAACAGCCAAGTGGGGGCTCCATCCCTTAGCCTTACTCTGCTGCCCAACTGATTTGTGCTGTGTCTTTGATGTGTCCATCCCAGTCTGTTTTTGTTTTTGTTTTTTGTTTTTTAAGGAGGACATTTCTGTTATATAATAACAGATGGCTTTTACTGAGCACTGTACATATTTCAGTGTTCTATGTACTTCATACATTATCTCATTTAATTCTCCCATCAGGTCTACAAGATAAGTGCTATTGTTGTTCTCCCTTGACAAATGCAGATTGTCAGACAAACTTGTCTGAAAGTCATGTAACTGGTGAGTAGTGGAATGGGGTTATCTATTCTGGCAGGGAGACTCCTAACCACCACCTACCCTAACCTAACCTACCACCATGGGATGTAAGAAGGTTGAGTCAAAAGGAGAAAAGACCGGCCCACCAGATTCCTAACCTTCCAGGAATGAGAGTGGAAATAGTCTTCCTTCTTAAGTTCCTTATGCCATTTCCTATCCCTGCTATCCTACTCCCATTTCAGTGGAAAGGGTTCAAGGAGAATCATCCCTTCCAGGTGAGCCAGGAAGCCATCTCTCATCTCTCCCTGTGATTCTGGTTCATATAAACCCTCTACTATGTCTGCAAATCTACCTTCTACCTTGATTTATGAGCTAGTGGTAAAGCATCTCTTAGGAGACAAACTGTTTCAATGAGCCATTTTGTTGGAGAAAGGACCATCTGGACAGGCAAGGCTGAATGAGAAAGGCAATAAATATTAAAACTACCCAAAAGAGAAATATGTAAGACTTTGTTGGAAAGATCAGGAAGTTCTTGACTACATGGCAGGATGAGTCAGGCATCAAGTGAAGGAAAGAACCAAAGAGAATTCTTTGAGGATCAAATTGACCAAATTGACTTTAAAGAAAGGAACTCATATTCAACTTTGTGGTTTTCTGTAATAAGCAGTGATGTAATATCTTAACATTTAAGTGAAGTCTGCTACACACAATCTTAAATTGGTGGCACTTTGGAAAGTGAAGTGTTTAAAGGGTTGGCTTGAGGACAACACCTTGAGGAAATCCTCTTGTGGAGAATGAAGTAGGAAACAAAGGTGGAGAAACAGTAGAAGTAGGAACCTCACAGGGTTAAAGAAAATATGAGTCACCTCTCCTTTCCAAGGTACTTTGGCATGCTGGGAGGAATGCTAGATTTATAGGGTGTGTATAATGGGTATTTGAGCCAATTTCTAACTAAATTCATGGAACCCAAAGAACTTGGGAGTACCCAGAGTTGCACCTTTCTTCTTGCTCCACACTGTCATCTTCTTTTGCTACAGACCTTCCAACTCATCCTCAGTCTCTATCTTCATCTTAGCCACTCCCATTTAAAACAGAGTTTAATTTCTCTCCTGTTCTAAACTTGGCTCCATTCCCTGGCTTCTGAGTCTCTCTCCCTTTCTCAATTTCTCAATTAAGGAATAGTATCCTGGGTGAAAATCTCCTTGCATCAGTCAGCTCTTGAGAACATCCCTCCTGTTTTCTATTCCACTCTCACTCAGTTTATCTCAGGTCCACGTGCAGAAACTGGGAAGAAGTTGGGATTTCTGTAGACCCACCTTGGGGAGGAGATGCATGAGTTAGCATCTGGTTGAAGAAAACAAAACACACTCTAGTCAATTTAAAACAGGAAAGCATTTATTAATGAGTATTCAGTGGCTTAGATAACCACTGAGAAGGTTGAGTTTATAGGAACAACACTCAAGCCATGCCACAGAGCCAGAACACCAGATTAGCTATGAAAACTTCCATAATCAAGAAGCTCCTTCTGCAGCTGCTGGCTCCAGTACCACCCACCACCATAATCAAAAATCCAACACAATAGTCAGGACACCCACATTATCAAGAATATGCCATAATCAGTGAACCCCTCATAACCTGCCAGCTGTAGAATCCCTACTTAGACAATGGATGACTTCGGTCCTGCCACTAGACCCACACAAAGGTAATGACCGGTTGCTGGGACCATGCTGATTCTGCCATGGTGCTGTTTGCCTGCAGAAATGGCAGAAGCAGAAGAGTAGCATTCATCTTGGTGTCTACCTCAAATCTCACACTGATGATTTCAGTAATGTAATCAAAATGATGCCTAGAACTCTAGATGCAAGGAAGCCTGGGAAATACTATTTAGCTTACTAACTTCTTCTGCACAGGAAGGCATCAGAAGTGTGGACGGGATGTTGCACTTTGATCAACTGTGTTTATCACAGATGGTTAACTTCGCTCTTCAGTGACTCTTCAGAATCTTTTTCCAAATGGATTTATTGCCCACCACTCTGGAATGACTAAGGATAGTTCTGTTGGACTCAGGAAAGAAAAACTCATTATCAACTATTATTTATCATAAATTGCATTATAGTCTCTTCCAACTTGTTGATGCACAGTAATTTAGGAATGGCCAAAAGCAGTTAATAGCTGTTATCCTCCTCCGTACTTAGCCATTGCATAGGTTTGTTGGCTTGAGGTCCATGACGTAGATCTTTTTGCTGGGGCAGTACTGATAGCAGAAAGGATAAAATCTTTCAGGTTTTTTTTTTTTTCTCTAGGGAAATACAATAAGCAACAAGTCAAGTAGTTGATACATATTTTCAGCACCATGTTTTAATTTTCTCCATCTCTCTTGCAGGCTGGAATCACATGCACTATTTTTTCTCTTGTTTTTTTCAGTCTTTGAGTGTTCTCCAGTTATGTCCAGCTGGTTCCAGTCATCAGTACACTCTTCCCAAGATAGTCCAGTCCTACTAGAAACAGGAAATACTGGAAACCTCACTAGAAAACCGGGGCCATTTTTGGCCTAGTTTTGCCACAGTTTTGATAAGTATCCAAACTTTTGCTTGTTTATTCAAATTGAGCTTCTGAATCTTTTGAGATTCAACCCTTGCAACTGGTAAGCCAACAGCCTCAAGGCTGTTGAAAAAAAAAAATCACACATTACTGGCCAATCCTTGGAAAAATGTCTCTTCCCTCTGTCAGGATACTAATTTACACATGTTCCAAAGTTGAGGTCAATTGGTTGAAATTAGAAAGACAATTTTTAACAACTGAACAACCCATCAGTGAAAATTATTTGGATTATTCCAATACCAAATTAAGTCCTATTTATTCTTATTTAAGGTGATAGAGAAATATACGCATTATTAAAATTGTATGAATTGAGCCTCAGAAATATAGTTTAAAATTTATAATGAAAATCAAGCACCGGATCGTAGAATCAGAGAACTTATATTTAGAAGGGAACCTCTGGGCACCAACATTCCCGATTAGGTCATTTTCACTTATCTTGGGTCAGTGGATGTTATTGTAAATACGGTTTTGTTTTTCTTAAAAAAATCCTTGGCAAGGGGCACCTGGGTGGCTCAGTGGGTTAAAGCCTCTGCCTTAGGCTCAGGTCATGATCCCAGGGTCCTGGGATGGAGCCCTGCATCGGGCTTTCTGCTCAGCGGGGAGCCTGCTTCCCCCTCTCTCTGTCTCTGCCTGCCTCTCTGCCCACTTGTGATCTGTCTGTCAAATAAATAAATAAAATCTTTAAAAAAAAAATCCTTGGCAAAAGCAAGGATGCATTTGTTTAGAGGAAGGCAGTAACTAGTATTAGGGAAAAAAATGACATAAAAATATCCTTTCATAAGGAATTGGTGTTGATTCAAATTGTGGGGGTACTAACATGAATTTGGTCAAGTTATTTAACTTTTCTGAGCTTATTTCCTCATCTATATGGAGTTCAACTTTTTCTAGTCTCTCTTTTCTATCCCTGTTGGTCAAAAGGGCTCAATTTAAGGGTGAGAAAGCATAATCCACTTTTTATTTATTATTTATTTTTTATTCCCACTAGTCAATGGAATATTCCTTTAATATTTCTGAGAGTCTCAGGAATGTCTTACATTAACTCCCAGAAAAATACACTATGTTGACTGTCATGTGGAGTTCATCTTTCTCTTCCACTTCCCACCTCTAATACACATCATCATCACTTCTGGCTACCATTGGGCAGTAATGTCCTCTGATGAGCACTGCCTCCCTAATGCCATATTTATCCTGGTGCAGTCTTCAATACACTGCATGCCTCGAGGTGTCAAAGGGCGCTATGAAGTGGTTTGTAGCCAAGTGGGGATTGAGACTGGCTCACTCCTTGTATTACTTAGGATGTTTTTGGTTGCAGATTAATAGAAAATTCAACCCAACCTGGATCAAGCAAATGGAACTTATTGTGTGCTAGACTGTTCAGTAGAAGTCCAAAGATAAGAAGGCATATGTACCAGTGAGCATTAAGTTAGAGTGAGAAACAGAGACCCAAACTAACATCAGCTTAAATGAGCTTTGTTTCTCTCATACACATATAAGGCCAGAAACAGGAAGTCCAGGGCCTCTATCATAACTGTGCTCAACAAAATCTGGAGAAACTTTCATCTTCTTCCAGGTTCCTTCCCACTTACTACTCTGTCATTTCTGAAAGGGGTAAACACTGTCACCGTAGACCAAGATGTTGGCTAGAGCCTTCAATCATCATATCCATGCTCCCAGAACAGGAAGGAGAAAAGGGTAAGGATGTCCATGAACCAGCTGCCTTGTAAGAAGGGTTCCTAGAAGCTGCCACATGACATTTCTGATCATGTTCTGTCAGCCAGAGGTTAGTCATGCAGACATACCAAACTGCAAAGGGAAGATGTCTTTATTCTGAATGGTCACATGCCCAGCTATAACAGGGGCTCTCTCACATGGAAAGTGAGGAGAAAAAATTCAGAAGGGATAGTTTCTACCAAAACACTTTTTGGGTTATTGAATTCCAGGGGCTTCAACTCTGTTTTCTTGTTATTCTTCTGGCTTTGTTCTACTCAGTGTTTCAGCTTCCTCTGAATTTGGTAACAAAACAACAGAAGCAGTTTAAGAATATGCCCACCATGACAATGACCAGAGAGAGGAGGTTGCTTCTGCAGATTCTTTTAAAGGAATGTGAGAGAAGTTTCCCACAAGACCTTAGCAAAACTGGATTTCACTCTTTGCTCACATTTGAGTCAATCAATGTCAAGGGAGAAGCGTTTACATCTATATCAGTTAAGCCCATCATCAAACTGCGGGGGAGGGCAGTTTCCACAGAGTGAGCGTCCTCTTCAAGGAAGAAGAGTGGACAACTGAACAAAGTTGGGACTGCACTAGGAAAGAAGAAAAGAGAAGAACAGATGTTAGGTAGAGGACCCTCTTATCTGGGCCAAGGAGAGGTGGCTCTAGAGCCTACTGCTTATGGCCCATGGACATATACAGTTTTTTAGAGAAATAACTCTTAATGTTTTCTCTTGTTTTGTATTGCTTTTATATCTCTTAGAACATAGATGTGAGTACTTATAAGCAGATTCAAGGATACCCAGGGTAAACACCACATTCTACTGACCCTTTCTATAGGATATTTGTCAATGGGTTAGGATCACTGTGCTCAACTTACCTTAGCGTGAGATCTCTCTAATAATGTTCTTCACTTCTTCATGCAAACAGACATCTGATGGATTTCTTGACAAGGCACAGCAAATTGCACATAACTTAAATCCAAGTTGGAACATACACTGTACATAAAATGGGCATAAAAGTCACACACCCCAAAAGTATTGTTTTAAAAATAAAATAAATGGCCTTTGAGTGGTATGTCCTCATTTCTTCATGCCACTAATCTCCAAAGAGTAATGCAAGACACAGGGTAGTAAATAATACACAGTTGTTAGGTGTTTTCATCACTAGATTAAACAAGACAGCTCATGTAGAGTACTTAGTATACAATAGACATTTTATAAATGTGAGCTTTTTATGGAGAGGCTCTTAATGTCATCAATGGCCTCTACTCCAGAGGAATTTCAACAGCTTGGAACTATTTTTTTTTTAAGATTTTATTTATTTATTTGACAGAGATCACAAGTAGGCAGAGAGGCAGGCAGAGAGAGGCGGGGTGGGGGAAGCAGGTTCCCCACTGAGCAGAGAGCACGATACAGAACTCGATCCCAGGACCCTGAGATCATGACCTGAGTTGAAAGCAGAGGCCCAACCCACTGAGCCGCCCAAGTGCCCAACAGCTTGGAACTATTGACTGAGTCCCTGGTTTCCATGAAAACAACAAAACCAAATTCATTTTTAAACTACCCCCCAAAATCTTGTCTCATGCTGAAACACCAGAATGACAATTTCTGTATTTCTTTGCCCCTGGGAGAGTAGTGAAAGGAAGGGCATCCTTTCATTATCATTCAGTGAAGAGAAGTTCTATTGAGATTGAGAACATGAATAGTTGAGTCTGGTGTGGTGAGCATCTAGCAACATGGAAACAGAGGAGCCCTGGCTGAATTGATTTGATAATTGCAGTAGTTATTGGATGAAACATTATTTTAATGAAGAAAGAGGCAATTGTTAGTAATTGTAATTTAACTATAATGAGGTTGTAAAAAGTTGCATTTTATTATTGATCTTGCAAGGCCTGTGAGTAAGAGAAGAAATGGTTGGAATTATAAGTCAGTTTCTTTTTTTTAATTTTTTAATTATTTTATTTATTTTTATTTTTTTTTAAGATTTTATTTATTTACTTGACACAGAGAGAGAGATCACAAGCAGGCAGAGAGGAAGGCAGAGAGAGAGGGAAGCAGGCTCCCTGCTGAGCAGAGAGCCCGATGCGGGGCTTGATCCCAGGACCCTGGGATCATGACCTGAGCCAAAGGCAGAGGCTTCAACCCACTGAGCCACCCAGGTGCCCCAGTCAGTTTCTTTTTATTAGATATTTCATTATGGTCTTTTCAGACAAGGCATCAATATTTCCTGGGTTGTTTATAAGTTTTCTAATCATAAAAAAATTACCTTAGAGCATTTGCAGTATTCTGGCTTCCCTCCCCCTTAATTAGAATAGTAGTTATCCTATTGAACAGTAATATCCTTCATATATTAAAGTATACTCTAGAGGCTAAAGGCTCTTTGATACAAGTTTATGTACTTGTTTACATATGGTGTTGACATGTGTGGCATCTAATTGTTAATTGTTTTAAATAACTCACTGGGAGCAATGTGAAAGGACAGCCTCATCTGATAGAATTGATTTTCTATCTGTTCTCCAGGAAGATGCCGTAAGTCAGTCATTCCACACGTGGGTTGAGAATCAGGGATTATTTCTTCCAGGGGTTGGCTGGTTGGAAGGCGGACTCCTCTATTTCCTCTAGCCTTATTCATTGACCAGCTCAATTCCCAGGCTCTGTTGTGGGGAAGAACAGAATATCCCCCTTAGACGTCACCAGAAATGACATAAAGTTCATAGACCAGGATTCCCCTTTTGAGAAAATTATTAGTCTTTACTATGTACTTTTGCACATAGAAAGAGCTCTCACTTCTGCATTTTCTGAGTCTCTAATCTTGAATCTCTCATTTGGTCTTCCACAGGTATTCATGGAACACCATTTTACATTATTTGCATGGTGCTTACATGTTCAGGAAACAGGAAGACCAAAGCTAAATGTAAATTAAAAGTAAATAAACATGGTTCATCTTTGTATCCTCCAAAGTTTATCATATTACCTTGACTATCTATCACAGATACTCTCTTTGTTTGTTTACTTGAGAACGGAAGTGCATTTTTTATCAGGAGACTTCAAGCTTTTTGAAATCATTGATTTGATTTAAACTTAAATACCAGTTTATATCATTAAGTTGATTGCAACTTAAATACCAGCTAAACATCAGTTTAATAAATATGGAAGACCACGACCAAGAAGTTGACAGCTCTGTAATCTGACTGCTAGAACATGGTGGTTTAGGTGGGATGTGGAGCAGAAGAATGGAATTTTATCTGGGTTATGGTTAAATCACTTTTCAGAGCCTTTGTGTGGAGAGCTCCTTTAGATCACAGACAAGACTCCACCCCCAAAAAAGGTTTGGCAGTTTACAATTTAATTCTAATCGTGGAGGTGTAGGAAAGTCCACCACTTTTGATGAAGTGGAACCGGGAAGTAGGTAAGGAGTGTTGTAGAAATTCAAGATATAAAGAAAATTTGTGGCTTATCATATGGCTTAGCTTGATACTATTTTATTGCTTTTTGGTGACTTTTATTGGACTTTGTGATATTTACCTTTTAACTAAGTTAGAAATCTATGTTTTTGAAGGATATCTGTTCCAGAGAAGAAAATGTCAAACAAGCTGAGTTTGAGGAACTATTAGTCCGAGGACAAGCATGTCTAACATGCTTCGTTAGACAAGGGAAATGCATGAAGTTTAGATTACAGATGTACAGTGTATTAAGTATGTGAATTTAGAGAAACTTGCACCAAATAGCAAGACATTGTGGGAGAGTGGAGGAGAGGGGCAGGGGAGGCTGTCGAATGTTTACATTCCTTTGTATTTATGGATATGATGAGCCAAGAACACAGTTGGAGTTCAGTGAGGAGCATTCCTGGTGCTGCCTCCTCATGTGAATGATATTGTCAGGAGAAAAGTCACATGCAAATGAAGGAGGCTGTGATTAAGGGCAAACAAGTAATATCATTTTGGGAAAAGTTTGCTGAGGAGTTCAGGGAGATTTGTTCACTGAACAAACGATGAGGTTATCAAGATCCTATGGTGCAAATACAAACAACTATACTTGAGACAGGGGACTGAAAACTTCTGGAATAAAGGCAGACCTGGTACATTTCTCCTTGACTCAGTCACAGGCAGTACAAATTTGACAAAAGTGGTCGAATTCACATTGCCTTAATTTCCCAACGGTTGTCTTCCTGTACGGAGGATACCGGGAACTATTCCTCTCAGGACCTGATATAATCCTGCAGCCATGGTGGTGGCTGGCTACTGTTAACTATTTTTGCTGCTTCTCTCTGCCACCAAGGAGATTCCAGCCCACCCAAAATGGTTAGGATTGCTTGGTAGGCAACCTCCTGGGATTTATGCCCGTGGTTAATTCCCTTCCCTTGAGTGCGTGTGGGACTTAGCGAGTCACTTCTTTTTTTTTTTTTTTTTTTTAATTTTTTTAAAATTTATTTATTTGTCAGAGAGAGAGAGTGAGACAGTGAGCACAGGCAGACAGAGGCAGAGGGAGAAGCAGGCTCCCCGCTGAGCAAGGAGCCCGATGCGGGACTCGATCCCAGGACACTGGGATCATG
Organism: Mellivora capensis; assembly: GCA_004024625.1. NCBI lineage: Eukaryota > Metazoa > Chordata > Mammalia > Carnivora > Mustelidae > Mellivora > Mellivora capensis. The sequence goes on along the minus strand of PISX010004704.1, from coordinate 91,162 downwards.
ACCTGAGCCGAAGGCAGCTGCTTAACCAACTGAGCCACCCAGGCGTCCCTAGCGAGTCACTTCTATCTAACAAAGAGAATATGCAGAGATGATTGGATGTCATTTTGAGAAGATTCGGTTATAAATAGACTGTGGCTTCCTCTTGAGCACACGCTCTCACTCTCTCACTCTCTCACTTTCTCACTCTCTCACCCTCTTTTGGGTCTCCTTGCCTGTGGGGAGCTTCCATGCCCTGAGCAGTCCAATGGAGAGGGTCTAGCGAGATTTCTCTTGCCGAGCCTTGTGCTGTGGGACAGAACACCCTCTACCATTTCTCCCTTATGCCTTCACCAGCTTTTCCCTTACTGTGCTGGTTAAGAACAGAGACTCTGGGTCCAGACACCTCACTTCAACTCCTGGCCCCACATACCACTGATGGGATGACTTGGGGTGATTTAATCTAACATCTGCATGCTTTGGTTTCCTTACTGCAAAACCGGGGTAATAATGGAACCTACCTCACAAAGATCTTGTGAGAATTAAGTGTGTCAATACTTACAATAGCACTGACACATACTTTACTGCCGCTTACTAATACTTTCTGAAATTTAATTTTTTTTTTTGCGGGGGAGGGGTGGGGAGAATGTGACAAAGAGCCAAGTTCTTTTTTAAGCATAAAATAGAGCAGTAAGCATCTCAGATCTGCCTGTAGTATTTCTTTTCAGCTAATAGCTGCTTCGCTACTCTACCATCTCCCTCCAAGAGAGAGACTGATGAACACCAGCATTCTGACCTCTCCGAAATTATTTTTTCCTCCCTCCCTGGCTCTGTTTCTTTCTTCCTTTTCCTTAACCAGCACTAGCCGGGTCTACGAAGGCTTGTCCCAGCCTGCGCACTCACACATTCATCATGCCATGTAATATGTATCCTCAGAGGGTGTTCTTCCTTAGAATGAGAAGAATTCTTTTTCCTGCCACAAATCTATTTCTCCTCCCATCACACTAATAACATCGATATTAAAGTATTAGGATTTGGGGTAAGAGATATAGTCAGATTTCTCTTTCTAGTTTATTTTCTTCCTCTAAAAAAAGAAAGCTTGGTAATACCAATTAAATACATTTCCCGACTGTACAAGAATCACATACCCTCTGACTTTGCCCTTTTTTAAAAAAAATTTATTTTCTCACCATCACCCAGCCACCCCATCCCTTCTACCCCCCTCGCCTCCAATAACCTGGCTTTGTCATTAATTGTATTTGGGAATGAAGATATCCCACAGAATAAAGAAGAAAGTGTAAATGAGAAATAGAAAAGAAAGAATGCAGAATAATATCCCCCAATAAACGTTAAATATGAAAAAAGGATGTTTTATAATACTGACCCTTGGGAGGGAGAGCTATAGAAAGGCTTAGGATATGTTACTGTCTCTGCACCACAAGAAGTGACAGAGACATCTGTCTCCCCAACCATGGAGACTGAGGAGTATCCGTTGCTTTACGGAATAAGCCAGACTTGAAAAATCCTCCTGACCCTTCCCTTTTTGCTCGGTAGCCTGGTTTATCCCTGGGCATGCCCACAGACTTCTGTCCCCAAGGTATGACCAAGGGGAAGGTCTTAGCTCATCAACCTTGGGCCAGAATGACCTGTGCAGGGTGACTTCAATCCTCAAGAGCTCATGAGCTGAACACCTTATACCCCAGTTCCAACTCATAGGATATGGGTTAAAAATCAAAGTATTGTGTGTGTATTAGGTGCCAATATTTTATGTAAGTTAGGTGATTTAGCCCATATTCAACACTACAGGTGTCTAGGAAATAACAAGACCAAAGTATTATAATCACAAGTAGAAATTTTTGAGAATGAAATCACTTTTATTGAGTGCTAAGACTAGAAGCCCCTACATGGTCCTCCATTCGAATCCACTTGTTGAGTGGAGGACGAGTTGAGGTCTGGAAATAGATGACTTGCTGTAACTAGTGGCCAACTCAGTGTCAGAACTTCCAGTATGATGCTCCTTGCCCCACATACTATGCCCATCATAAAAGCTCAGTTCTGCTTAGCTTTCAAGCAGAGCCATGTGGACAAACACAATAGCAGAAGCCACACATCAGTCTGGAGATGATCATTTGTAAAAAGCCAAAGCAACCTAAAGCCCAACTGGAAAGCATAAATGGACTAATATAATACTTCTCTTGACCCCGTGACCCCCATTTACCAAATGTGCTATTACTCTTACTTCCTTTCTAGACACTTGGTTACAGAGATGTTGTTTCTTCTCGTTTTTACTGTCTATGACTAAATAACATTTCCTGGTTAGAAATCTCTTCAACCCCCTGTAATTTGGCCTCTGTTTCCACCCTTTTGTTAAAGCTGCTTTGACAGAGCGCATCATCAATAGCCTCACATTACCAAAGCTGATGGCAGATTTCCACATCTGTTCTTTCCTTTCTAGAACTCTCTGATGCATTTGACACTGTGATGGAGTTCTCTCTTGCTTTCTGTGATGTTACTGTTTCTTGCTTTCTTCCTCTCTCTTTGAACACTTCTTCTCAGTCTCCTTTTTGGGGACACTTCTCCCTGGAGATGTTCTTGTTTGATTCTTTTATGTGCTTTCTTGGAGATATTTCATTCAGTCTCCAAAGTTTTAATCTTTATCTATTTTGGTTATATGGCGCTACAACAAACCGCCTGAAACTTAGTGGTTTAAAACAACAATAAATTAAGATCTCCACAATTCTGTGGGTGAAGGGGTTGATTCCCCTGCTTTTTGTAGTATTGGTTAGGGTGCTAAGGTTGATGATATCTCCAAATGGTCTCCCTCACATGGCTGGTGATTGATGGTGGCTACTGACTGGGAGTTCAACAAGGGCTGACAGTTGAGGGTCTTTGTATTCTTCTGTATGGTCGCTGCCTTGTGGATGTTGAGCTTCCTTACAGATGGAGGCTGTGTTCCAAAAGAAAGTGGAAGAAGCTGTCAGTTCTCTTAAAATGGATTATTGAAAGTCCCAGATGTCATCTTTGCTGCATGGTATTGGCCAAAGAAGTCATGAGACCAGCCTCTGAGAAATAAACTCCATCTCTTGAAGGGACAGTGTGACAAAGGTTCTCTCACTGACCAAACTCCCCTCAGGGTTCCCTGAACTCTTTTTCAAGTAGGCCTGACTTTTGGATTTTTGTGTACGTCTTCATCGTCCAATTTTAGTGAGAATCCTGCTAAGCTGGTTTAGCCAGAATCCTCATCTCCCATATCTGATCACCCTCAGTATCTGATCAGGTTCCTTATCCTCTACAATTCCCTAGGTGATGTCTGGTCACCCTGGCTTATTTTCAGCAAGGATCCTGCTACATCAGTTTAGTGAGAATCCTCCCTTTCCCCCAACGTTTCCTTTTGGCAATTTTCATCTACCAACCCCCACACTGCTCCTTGGCTATAGATTCCCACTTGCCTGTGTTCTGCCCAGAACTGAGCCTGGTTCCTTACTTTTCCCTTATTACAATAGTCCTGAATAAAATCTGTTTTCACTTCTGTGACTACAGTCAGTTCTAGCTGTTCTTTGACGAATGGTTTATACATCCAAGGAGGGACAGAATTGATGGTGGATATATCTGGAGATAAACTACCGTGGTTGACTCTCTGACCACAACAATAAGCAATATTTCCAAGCACAAAATGTACTCACGTCTCTCTCAAAATTCTCATCCCCTTATGGTGTTCTCTCAAAGTCTAGGATATCATCATTTAAATCATGTGTAGATGAAGATTTGTAACTGATTTGCTGGTCTGCTTCAGCCATGATGAAGGGTGTGGAGATTTATGAAGCATGATAGCAAGCTGTCTTACAATGACATACAATTGTCAAAAGGAGACAGAATAAAGCAATAGATGTTCCCACTCGAAAACAGAAAAGAACAGGAGGCACATTGACACCGCTGTCCTTAGCAGTTCTGAAATCCAAATGAGGCCATGTTGTCATTTTTCTTTGACTCCAGGGGGAGAGAATGTTCCATGATTAAGAGTTTATTTCTGCTCCTTGTGAGTGGTTTTCTGTGGCTTTTGGCTCCTTCCTCTGGAATCTTGGCTTCACCTTCTGAGTTATCCTCCCTTTCCTAAAGGAAATACCCTCTGTTTGCCACTGAGGAGCTTTCTCAGTCCACTTCCTGCAAATAGGAAGTTTAGGGTCCAGGGATCTCTTTTCATTTCCCACGATCCATCCCTTACCACATTCTAGATCTATAACCTAAACATCGTGCATATTTGTTCTCCAGTGAAACATTTCTCTTCTGATTAAGTTTCCCAAGCCTTGCTTATTGCATTTAAAGTGACATAATTCCTTTTTAAAATGTTGTAGGCTCCCTGTATATTAAACTATAATTCATACCCACAAATCTCTTTGAGATAGGATCCTCAAAGTCAGTGTGCCTTAGGGCAAAAATCTTTCATGTTCTCAGAAGTCCTATTGTCTGACTGAAAGGCTAGGAATTTCTCCATGAGGAAGCTCTTTTATCTAGTGGAGAAGCTTCTGAGGCACTACCTTAAATTGTTCTGAGGTGTCAACAAAGGGTCTTACTACCACACCCTGGATCAGATCTTTACCAAAGGCTATGTTTTCTAAGAAGTTTCTAGATTTGATTTTTCACTGGGCTTCTTTCTTTCTTTTTTTTCTTCTTTTTTTTTCATTTATCCCTCCCCCTAACCTTTTTAAAAGTAATCTCAACAGGAGCACCTGGGTGGCTCCGTCTGGTAAGTGTCTGCCTTTGGCTCAGATCATGATCCGGGGTCCTGGGATCCACCCCCATGTCAGCTCCTTGCTGAGTGGGGAGTCTGTTTCTCCCTCTCCCTGTACCCTCCTACCCACCCCAACTTGTGCATACTCTTTCACATGTGCTCTGTCTCTATCTTTCAAATAAATAAATAAAATCTTTAAAATAAAATAAAGTAAAATAAAATAAAGTAATCTCTACACTCAATGTGTGGTTTGATCTCACAACCCTGAGATCAAGAGGCACACCCTCTACCAACTGAGCCAACCAGGCGCCCTATTTCTTATTCTGAAGATCTCGTTTTCCCAAAAAGTTGCAAATATGAAATCGTTTTAATTTCCCGTCAAGCAGGTTTTGGATCAGAAATACTGCTTCTAAATTCTGCTTGAAAACTAAACAGTTCCTTCTTAATCTCATCTCACTCTTGTACTTTTTCATTGGCAGCTAAAGGAAGCCATCACTCTGCCTAGAGATCTTCTCAGCCAGACCCATCATTAATCTGGCAGTCTATTTTTCATGTTATTATAGGCAACATTCCACTGATTATTCTGCAATCATAATGCATGTCTTTTATTCTCAAATCTTCAATAGCAATTTCCTTACTGCCTTTTCAGTCTATATGTCTTTTCAAAGCCCCCCCCCCAGCTTTTGCCAGCTGCTAGCTTTCAAAGACAATGTCATACACATACAAAAAAATATATATGTATATGTATATGTCATTGATCTCTATAAAATTAGATCTTTGTTATAAGTAGCACTACACTATTTCAGGTACCAATTTATCTTCCTGGTGCCATTATTAAACTATTTAAAACTAGTTGTTTAAAACAGCAACAATAGGGATGCCTGGGTGGCTCAGTTGGTTAAGCCACTGCCTTCGGCTCAGATCATGATCCCAGGGTCCTGGGGTCGAGTCCCACATCAGGCTCCTTGCTTAGTGGGTAGCCTGCTTCTCTCTCTGCCTCTGCCTGCCACTCTGCCTACTTGTGTGAACTCTCTCTGACAAATAAATAAATAAAATAAGAAATTTAAAAAAATGTTGATATCTTGCCATTGGCAACAACATGGATGGACCTTGAGAGCATTATGCTAAGTGAAATAAATCAAAGACAAACATCAAACAAAACAAAACAAAACAAAAAAAAACAACAACCAGCAACAATAACCATTTATAACCATTCATTATCATGATTCTGTGGGTTTAGCATGGCAGTTGCATTCCATGCTATGATCCAAGCGGTAATAACTAAAGATTACTTGTCTTCTTAAGGCTTGAACTCGGAAGTCCCAGAGTGTCTCTTCCCCAGCATTTTGTTGGTCAGAACATTTACAAGTCCGGACGAGATTCCAGGGGAGGGGCATGGAGTCCTTCTGTGGGTGGAGGGGTGGAGTGTGCATTACCGGAGGGAAGACATTGATGGTCATCTTTGAAACTAGCTATCACAGCCTCTAAGCCATAAATACTGAATTTATATTCCCAACTCTATCATCATTTGCTTGGTTTCAGACCCAACTGCCTCCTGCTGGGTGTTTCCACATGTACTTCAAATCCATATGCCTGCAACTAAACTCATCATTTTCCTTCCTAGACATGTGTCTCATCCTATGGGCTTTATTTCAGTAAATGACAGCCATCCGGGATTTATCCCAGTCCCTCTAGTTCTGTTACCATCCCAGTTCCCATGCATGCACAGCTGGGCAATTTTAGCCCTCGTCCTCTCTTGCTTGGCCTGTTGTAGTACCCTCCTTCTGGTTTTCATGTCTCTGTTATAACCCTTGTGGTCGAGTTGAGGTGTGGTTTCACACCAATTTGGCCACTTGATGAAATAACTAAGATAAAAGTAGAAAGAGGAGGAAGAAAGGAATTAAGGAAGAAATTTTTAAAAAGTAATGAGTAAAAGAGGAAAGAAAGAACCCTAGCCAGGCATCGATTAAAATTATTTAGGCTGATGATGTAATGGTTTAATTTGTGGAAGGAAAAAAACTAAGAAAATACCACTTTGGGGCCAATAGATTGACTTTTAGTAAAAAGAAAATTGTAGCTTCAAGACAAACTTCTTCGGCCACTTTCTAACCAGTTTCTGACGTAAGGACTCCCTATAAAGAACTACAAGAAAAAGTAGTTAAAATTGCCATTCTCCCAGCCAAAAAACAAAACAAAACAAAAAAACAATAACAACAACAGTGCTGCAAAAGTGGTCTAATATCATTGCTTAAACTCCCCCCAATGGCCACCCAACTCCTTAACTTGGTGCACAGAGCCATGCTTGGCTAGAACCTTGTGTGTTCATTCAACAAATGTATATGGTGTGCCTTTAATATATCAAGCTCCCAACTGTACCTCATCTTACCTTCCTCCTCATACTTTATACTACTCCTATCCCCAAAATTCTTGTTTCTCCTTGCATATACACCCTTTTTATTCCTGTTGTCTTGGTTGGTTTCCCTCTGCTTCTTCATCTCCCTAACGTATTCCTATCCACTCCTCAAGGTTCTGGTTAGAAGCCACCTCTGTCTCCAGGATTGGACTATGGGTATCCTAAACACCCCACACTTACCCATCATCTTCTATCCAAATAATACTGGCATTACTTGTTGATGACTCTATCTCCCTGGAACCTTCTTGAGAAAAGAAATCATATCTGAAGAGACACTATAATATAGTCATTTATAACTTAGTCTCTGAATATTTACTGAGTTTATATCCCAGTTCTAGCATTTACTACCTGGATAATTCTGGGAAGGTACTTAGTCTTTTGGTGACTTGCTTCTGCCTTCTTAAAGTGGGGATCATATTAGCAGATATAAATATTATAGGTTTGTTATGAAGATTAAATGAGTTAATACATATAATATACTTAACAGCACTGCAAGATGGGAGGTGGGTGAGGGGATTAATAGTACACTTAAAATGATGAGCACTGAGTAATGTATAGAATTGTTGGATTATTACATTGTACACCTGAGACTAACATAAAACTGTATGTTAACTATACTTCAATTAAAAACAAAAACAAAAACAAAAACCAGTGCCTGGAACTTGGAAAGAGAGTAGCTGGCATGACCTACTCTTATAACTGTTGTTATGATGATGATTCATCTAGCACAGCACCTAATGCTTCATAAATATTTGTTGACTACTATTCCTTCTTTTTTCTTTTTATACTTTATGGCACAAGCTTCCTTTTTTTTCACCCCCCACCAATTTCCCTAATTATCTGTTTAAGTCACAAGTTGTCTTTAACCTTTGAAAGGTGGGATTTCCCACCCCACTCTCCCCCCACCCACCCCAGCTCCCTCTGACCTGGGGACAGTTGCAGAAGTAGGTGAGATCCAAAGATACAGTTCTATTTTCCATCTCTGAGCACTGGTGAATGTCTCCTTGGCTGATTGCAAAGGTTCTTTCCCAACACCAGTCAAATAGAGGCAATATCTATCAGTGGTTACTACTTCTTCATCTGCCCACATCCTGAGCAAAACAGATGGGGGAATTCTTTGCATACCCAGAAGAATCCCAAAGGTATATAGTCAATTTGAATGCCTAATTGCCAACCATGATTCAAAGAAAATGTAGCAATGAAAAAGCATGTGAGTCCCTCGCCACAAAAACAGCCCTCTGACTGAGGAAGGGAGTGTCCCCGAAGAGCTAGAACCAGCCAAGAACCAGAAGTAGTGAGCTTGTTTCTTGGCTATCCGTATGGTTTCCTTATGAAAATAAAATGAAGTTAATCACGTTTGCAGCTCGCCAATATGGCTACCCCTGTTGTCAGAAAACATTTTCCTACAGCCCTATTCTGAGAACTTCTTCCTTTTAAAAAATTCCTTGCATTTCCCTGAAGCTTCCTGCACAGACAGTCCTGACTTCTGAATTCACTCTTATTTTTAAAAGGATCACACGATTCCTTTGTTACAAAGGCTGTATTACTGCTTCTCTCCAGTAATAGGAAAAGACTCTATGTTAGTCTATTGTCTCAAAGTCCTCCTTACCCTTTCTGTGCATGAGGAACTGAAGCTCTGTTGCCTTTGAACTGTGGTCTTGGCTAATAACTGAAAATCTCTTTATAATATCTCATTTAGGAGACCAAATGGAGAGGACCTTCTTTTGGACTTCCCGGTGTGAGTAGGGCATCTGAAAGGATGATTTTTCCTCTGGGAAAATGCCCTCCACTCCTCTCTTACATTTTATTTTATTTTTTTTTTTAAAGATTTATTTATTTATTTATTTGACAGAGAGAGAGATCACAGTAGGCAGAGAGGCAGGCAGAGAGAGAGAGAGGGAAGCAAGCTCCCCGCTGAGCAGAGAGCCCGATGTGGGACTCAATCCCAGGACCCTGAGATCATGACCTGAGCCGAAGGCAGTGGCTTAACCCACTGAGCCACCCAGGCGCCCCTCTCTTACATTTTAGAAGCTATGCCTATTTACATAATGCCAACAAGCTTGTTTGGTTATATAAAAAAATATGATAAAATGAAAACACCTCCAAACAGCAACCTATATAAAAACAAAAGCAAATACAAAGAGTAATATTCCTTCTGCTTATGCTGTAGAAGAAATGAGTTACATATAGATTCAGCCAGAAATGAAATGGAATTACTTTAAAGCCGTGCTTCTCTTTAGGCATATTGCAAGTTGAGCTCCCTGGGACCCTACCTTCTGAGGGTCAGTAGTGTTCACTTCTCCTTCCCATCTCTCTCCAGATACTGAGAGAGACCAACAGAATTCTATGTCCCTAAAACCCTCCCAACATGTTAGTACAAATTTATGGTCAGCCCCAATTGGAGCATTTGCTGGCTTATAGAGATCATCCTCCATGAGGATCACCTCCCCCTGCCCTTAGTTGAGTAATCCATCTGAATTCAATCCAATCCCAAACTGGGTCAACCAGTTTCTGTCCTCCTAGAATTGTTCACTCAGAACTTGAAGTTGTCTCACGAATGGAGTTCCTGCTGCTGAGGATCCTGAGCTAAGTCCTTACCTTTCCCAGATGCATTAACTCTCCATTAAATTGGGTTAATCTTGCTGATATCCTTCTTTACAATTGCCTTTTTTCTTATGCCAACCACAAGTGGTTTTCCCTAGCAGCCAAAAGTTCTTAGCTAATTTATCATTTTAATCCCATTTCCCCAATTTTTTAATTTTATTTTATGTGAAGTGATAGTTGGGGGAGGAGGTGCTATTCACACCAATCTCAACAATGGGTTGAGATATTCCCAAACGAGATAACCAAGAGTTGACTCCTTCCTCAGTGACCTCCATGGTGCTCATGCCTAGCAGGGATGAGAATGACCAGGCCATTGTCCTTCTTTATCTCTGGAAAAGTCCAACCTGACTTTCTTCCAGAAAAAAAGAAAAAAATGCCTGTGCTCATAAATTGGCAAAATATACCTGTTGCTACAACAGATATATTGCTTCTCAGGAGTCCTTTTGGATAAATTTCTCTAAAGCTCCCTGCATCTTTTTGCCTTTCTGTTATCCCTGCAACCCACACAAACATTGTCCAGACCACAAAGATACAATGATTTGCTGGTACTTTTCTAGTTCATTAGCCCTTCTGATATATTAGTAGATTATCAAAAGCAGTTTCAGTATGTTATAAAATCTGTTTGGTATTAAGTTGATACATGATGTGTTTTTCTCCATCCAGCTACATAGTTTCCTTCAAATCTGGACCAGATGAGCACCCTGGGACTTGTATGAGCTCATGTGTGTATCTGCATGGAATGTAATGCATTGCATCCCATTGGATGAGTGGAACACGTGCTTGGCCCAAATGGAAATATCCTTAGGCACTGATGCCTCAATTAGGGAAAAGATAAAGACACAAGATCAGATATAACATCTGTAAAACATTAATGTCCTGGTGATGCTCTCGATTTGAGTCTATTTTTTGGTTTTCTTTGATGGCTAATTTCGGTAAAATTGTGACATGCAAGAAATTGCCCATATTCAGCCCCCCCAATAGGAATAGCATCCTATCTCTGCCCCTGCTGACTGTACCTTCTTGCTGCCTCAAGCTTACTAACGCCCCATTGTGTGCTCCTGCTCATTCATTCAGCAGGCCTCTTTTGAACACCTGTTAAGTGCAGGGTATAGGGAAGAGGGGAGGATAAGAATGGTCCTTGCTTCCAAGTTGCAGAAGAGGGGACAGAAATGGGACCAGACAATTGTTTTACAGCAGGATACCGATATGATTAGGTGCACCTGGAGCAGGTGAAGTGTCCAAACTAGTCTGAGGGAGGGTGTGTGGGTCAGGGAAGGCTTCCTGGAGGAACAATCCAGGAAGAGAACCAGGAACAACACCCAGGAATTAGGTCTGCTGCTGGCCCATCAGGTGCCTTTTGTGAATAAGAGAAAGGCACCCCTTCTGGCAGGAGGCAGTTTTGTGCAGAGCACACAGCTTGACAGGCTGAGTGTAAGCTGGATGGAGTCCCTACTCACCCTCTTAGCTAGGAGGCCTTGTGACACCAGCAGCTGGCAGAGCCTTCCATATCCATGGGGAGAGCCCATGAATATTCCTTTCCTGGGGCTGCTGCAACGAATTACCACAAACTGGGTGGCTTAAAAGAACAGAAATTTATTCCCTCAGGGTTCTAGAGGTGAGAAGTCCAAAATTAAGGTGTTGACAGGGCCACATTCCCTCTGAAGTTTCTAGGGGGAGAATCCTCCCTTGCATCTTCCAGGTTCTGGTGGCTCCAGGCCTTCTCTGGCTTGGGGCCGCATCATCTGTTCTCCGTCTCTGTTGTCATGGTCTTGTTGTCTGTGTGTTTTTATGTCAAATCTCCCTCTGCCTTTCTCTTATAAAAACTCCCGTCATTGGATTTAGGCCCTCCAGGTAATCCAGGATGATCTCGTCTTGAGAATTCTAAATTGATTAGAACCACAAAGACCCTTTTCCCAAATATGTCACATTCTTACATTCTGGAAGTTAGCACATGGACATATCTTTCTGGGGTTCACCATTCAACCCACTATACCATGTGAAGGAGGGAGGGAAGGAGTTTTTAGATAAGGCCCAGAGTACAGAAAGCCGAGGAGGCGTGGGAAGGCAGATTGGCTCTGGGAATGGCATGGAGTATGGAACACAAGGTTCTGGGGGTAGGGTAAGAGCTGAGGTTACCTGAGAAGCAATCTGCTGATCATAGAGGGCCTGTGTGCCACCAATAGGCTTGGACTATACCCTGAAGGCAGTGAGCAGGCTTTGCATGATCTTAATTTTAACTCAGAAAGATCACTGGGGTTGAAGTTCAGAGGATATGTGGAGGAGGCGAGATCAGAGGTGAAGAAATTCCTCCCAGAGGGTGTTCCTGTTGCTCAGGTGAGGAATTCAGTGGCCCAACCTTTGAAGAAGAGAGAGTCAGGACAGGTGACCCAAACACAGGGATTGGTGACTAGTATGAGCTCAGTGAGGAGGAAGTCAAGAGTCTGGGCTGATCCCGAGGTACCTGTCAACATTCAACATTCCAGCCCCAGAACATGCCCACCCCATTGTCCACATTCACGTGGTGATGGACACATTAGCTCTTGACAAACAAGCCGTTTGCACTTTAGAACTTGAAGGTGAGTATTTAAGAAATCACATTTGGACTTCAAAGAACTTCCCCCTTTTGCTGGGTTGAAGTGTTCCCCACAAATTCATGTCCACCCAGAACTTGTGTATGTGACCCTTGCAAAAGGGTCTTTGCAGATGGAATCAAGTTAAAGATGAGGTCATACTGGATTAGTGTGGGTCCTAATGCAAGGACTGCTGTCCATCTCCAAAGAGGGAAGTTTGGACACAGAGCTACCGGGAGAACACGATGTGATGATGGAGGCAGAGACTGAGTGAGGCGTCTATGAGACAAGCATGGCCAAGTGTTGCCAGCAACTAGCAGAAGCTGGGAAGAGACAAGGAAAGACCCTTCCCTAGACTCTCCAGAAGGAATGTGGCCCTGCTGACACCTTGAGTTTGGATTCCTGGCTTCCAGAACTGGGAGAGGATAGATTTGCCCTCTCTTAAGCCACCCATTTTGTGGTAATTTGTTAGCAGCTCTAGGAAACTAATATACATCCCTGAAGGTGGGATTTCCACATACTGTGGACAGTCATGAGGAGTGATATTTCTGGGCATTTCATTGTGGTGCAGAAGAAAGAGTATGGACCATTAAGGCAGGCCCAGGCTTATCACTGTGGCATGATAAGCCACAGTGAAAGGACCTTCACCTCAGAGGTGTCTTGAGAGGATTAGATGAGAAAATGAGTTTCTTTACTGAAACATTGCTTAGAATGATCCAAAAAAGGGCGAGAGTGACGATGAAGGTGGTGATGATATACAGCAAATTGTGGAGTAAAATTCGTGAATATTGCATGCTGTGGAATCAAAAGAAATACACACACACATACACACACACACACATCTATACATACTCATACAGTCACTATACATACACCAACACATTCACTATGATGTCATGTCAAGTAAGAAAAGTAGCTGGACATAATCTACTCCTGTTGTTTAGAAGAATGAACACACCTATGGGTACCTGGATGATGCAGTAGGAGGAGCATGTGACTCTTGATCTGGGGATCATGTGTTTGAGCCCCATATTGGGTGTAGAGATTACTAAAACAAATAAACTTGGGGATGCCTGGGTGGCACAGTCATTAAGTGTCTGCCTTTGGCTTGGGTCATGATCCCAGTGTCCTGAGATCAAGTCCCACATCAGACTCCTTGCTCAGGGGGGGACCTGCTTCTTCCTCTGTCTGCCATTCTCCCTGCTTGTGCTTGCTCTTTTGTTCTCTCTCTCTCTCTCTCTGATAAATAAATAAATAAAACCTTTAAAAAAAAGTAAACCTAAAAAAATTAAAAATGAACACATATATATCTATCTGTATGTGCATATGATTATGTGAGTGTGGGGAAAGGGGTGGGTGCTACACAGCCAACCAATGAAGTTTGTTACCTCAAGGGAAGGTGATAAACTTTAGAAAATAGTGCGTCCATAGTGGGTGTGTGTCCTACTCCCTGATACCACACGCCCACACCAAAGCCACTTCTGTCATCTCTATCAACCACTGCTTTTTCATGTCACTTTGCTTCTCCCATATGTTGACAATGAGTTTAAACTCATGATTGTTCTTTTCCTCTCCTCTCAGGAGCTCCATCTGCCCTGGCTCCCTCGTTGCTGACCTCCAGGAGGGATGGGACAGAAAGTGATCTTTCCTGGTCCTCTTCCATCTGTAGGGGCCTAAATCCCTATTGGCGAGTAGCTCAACAATCTCACTTCTTGATTTGGGACCCTTGCTGCAGAAGTCTATGGGTCCCTGTCTACATGCCTTACTGAGATCCCTGCACCTAGAGGCCTTCTGGTGTCCTTGTCTCTGGGTTTCTCCTGGTCTATCAGTACTTCCATGTCCCCTCCTGAAGTCGTACAGAAGCTCCAGGACAACACAACAGGCTATGGGTCGCCGGCTGGTTCCTTCACCTGTACATGTGTACACTTCTCTCAGCCTTCTTTATTTTTATTTATTTATTTTTCTTAAGAGAGAGTGGAAGGCCCTCAAGTGGTGGGGGGAAGGGCAGAGGGAGAATTTCAAGCAGGGGACTCCCTGCTGAGCACAGAGCGGAGGGGAGACTTGATCTCAGGACCTATGAGCTCAGGACCTGAGCTGAAACCCAGAGTTGGATGCTTAATGGACCCAGTTACCCAGGCACCCCACGATCAGCCTTCTTTAAACCACCCTCTGGGCGGCACCCCGTCCAAAACATTTCCAGTGGTCTTGAGCTGTACCCTGAGGGGAGAGCAGCAAGCTCCCTGCACTTGGGAGTTCCCAGCTGGTCTGGGTTTTCTGATTCCCCTCGCTTCCTCCCTACCTAGGTTTCTACTTGAAAGGGGGGTACCCAGATAGAAAGTCTTCGTCCTCCTCTCTCCCCTTCTGGACCTCTCCGGGGAGTGGGAGGGCTCCCTCTTCCCTTTCTGTCTTTTAATCCTTTTACCCTTGATCCTCCTTTTCTTCTGCTTCATAGTATCTGCTGAGGCAAGAAAAAAATGAGGAAGGGCTGCAGAAGGAGAGCTGAGATTACCGAAAGGGAAAAATACCTAGACAGGTTTTTCCAAAACTTTATCCGTTCCTTACACCCACCTTTAAATTCATTAATTAGTTACTACAGTGGGTCGAATGGTGGCCCCCTCAAAAGATGTCAGCCTAATCCCTGGTACCTTGGAATTTGGAAAAGGGTCACTGCCGATGTAATTAAGTGAAGGATCTCGAGATGAGGTCATCCCGGATTTTGCAGGGGTCCCAAGGACAATGACAAGTGTCGTAATATGAGGCACACAGAGGGAAAAGAGCAGAAGGTCATGCGGGAGGGAGACAACACTGAAATAATGGAGTTACAAGCGAAGGAATGCCAATGATTTCCTTGGAATCGCCAGGAACTGGAAGAGGTAAGGAAGACTCTTCCCTTCCAGAGGCTCCAGAGGGAGCAGAGCCCTGTCAACACCTTGATTTTGAACTTCTGACCTCCAGAAGAGTGAGAGGATAATATTCTGCTGTTTTAAGCCACTGAGATTGTGGTGATTTGTTGTGGGCCCTAGGGAACCAATACAGATTGATAAAGAGCATGACGTACTTTTGACATTAAAATAAGAAAGAGGCAAATGCAGAGTGTTGGTGGAGGACCTGGTGGGTGGGGGCTCTGTAAGAGCTGTTCTTATCTAAAGTTCGAGCCTGCAGCCTTTTCCTCCAGGGACCAGGCTGTCTTGACCCTCTTAGCAAGTTCACTAATCCCTCCACCTGTTCTCTTTGCTAATATAACTGTTCTATCTGTCATGCCAGCATACATCCTGGATGCTGACAGAGTTCAGAATTGCTGTCTCTTGATACTGATCATGCAATAAAAGTGGCAAGCTGATTAGTCAGCCGAAGGAGAGAAGCCTTTTTCCCATTATAAGCATGATCTAATGCTGTAATCACCTAGCCTGCGGCCAGCAGCCAAGTGCTTGTGGTCAGGCAGAGGCCCCATGGCAGGTAAGCCATGTTAAGTAAGAGACATCCAACTACATGGTTTCAGTGGCCCTGCAGACCAGCCTAAGTCTCCTTCCCTGAAACACAAGCACTACATCCAACTCGTGTCCAACCTTCTGAGGTCATCCTTCTTTTAAAATATGCAAATTAAGTAGCTCCCGCTTCCAACCCATAAGACTTCAGGAAACCTAGGGCTCTTTGGAGAGTGTAGACATGATTCTGGTGGTCGCTTATCATTCTCCATCTAAATGGTGTTCCTGACTGCCCAAATGGACTCAGTGCCTTCCATCGCCCCTAGGACATGAGGCTTTCTGGCTTGAGTGAAAATCTGAACGAATTTCAGTGCACAGAGGAGAAATGTAATTTCAGCGCTGGCCATAACCACACCCCAAGGCCCTGCCTGGGCCATCCAGTCCCTACTGGTCTTCCTTGATCTTCAGGTTCCAACATATTGCTGAATACGCCCTGCTCTTTGCTCACCTCTGCATAGAAGTTTGCTTTGACCATCTCTTTCCTCTCCCAGTGCTGGCCCCTAACAACCTCTTCCCTCCATCCCACCAGAGAAAGCCCCAAATTCATTAACATCAGAATAACTCCCCACCTTTGACTTTGATATACCCAGAACTTGAGGGTCTCCACAGGATGGAATTCTCTTTTATCCACAGTTGAAAGTCCAGTTAAGTGCTTTTTCCCTACGAGAAAGCCCTGGCTCTCACAGACCAATTTGGCTTTCCATTTTTAGCAGCACAAAGAATTGGCCAAAGCTTTGAAATTATGATTCTAACCTAATGGTTCTGAAGAGCCTGGATCCAATTCTCAGTCAGGATTAATGTCCACTTACTGAATGTTCCTCCTCTTACCTCCACTATAGAGAAAGTTTTCTTCTAGCCCACAGGGAACTGGGTCTTTACAAAGCAGAGGATGCAATTCTTCTTCCATTGTGTTCTAGAATTCTGTGGCTTTGGACAAGAAGTTAACTTGCCTGACCTCACAGTCTCTATCTGTAAAATAAGGGTAATAATACCTCTTGCATAGGATTATTGTAAGAATATTTAAAGGCAGAATTTAAGAAAACTATTTAGCATGGCACCTGGCATTCAAGAAATAGTCAAGAAATCCTAGGCTCTACTTGTTTCTCTCTTTATGTGATTAAACAATGGTTTGCTTTGTTTACTTATACAAGTACTGTAATGTAGTTCTAAGAATTATAGGAAGATTCAGAAACTAGTTAACAGAGATACACTGAGTCTCCAGAGAAGCTGAAATGTTTTGCTTTGTTGAGTATCTTTTTAGCACTGTCTTTGCTCATGTCTGTACTTATTTCTTTAAGATTAATTCCTACGTGGGGAGTTGGTGGACAAAGGATACTTATATTCCTAGGACTTTGACTACTTATAGTCAAATTGCCCCCCAGAAAAGTCTGTACCAGTCTACATTCTCCATAGCACTATGTCCAAGTGCCTTTCTCTGGGAATCTTAAGTTTTTCTCAAAATTTATTAGTTTGATGGGTGAAAAGTGTCATCTCATTGTGGTTATCGAATTGCCTTTTAAACCTGGAAAACAAAAATTCAACAATTCCAACTCATGGATTTTAAGGATGAAGATCCCAAGACTCAGAGAGATTAACTGACTTGGCCAATTTGCCTCATTAGTAGGACAACTCAAATCCATGTCCCGTGTTTCCTAGCTCTGGAATTCTTTCCATTATATCACTCAGGAGAGGCAGAGTTAGCTTGGAGGTAAAACCACTCAGGGCCTACTTAATAACAAGGTTCAATTAGGCCGGAGGGAGTGTGCAGTAGAGTCAATGAAGGGAGCTCTAATTAGTATCTGGCTAATTCATCATCAGATAATGAGTATGGCACTCTCCATGTTAGCGCCACCTACTGGTGAGAACGTAAGCCCGCCCAGGATTCTCCTGTGAAGTTGAGGGTAGAATGCGGGAAGATGAGAGATTCAGACTGATTTAAATCGTTTCACTCTAGGGAGAGGTAGACAGAAAAAGAATTCAGTATGGAGTCACTGAGTCATGAGCCACTGGGACTTCAGCTGCTGAATTGCTGTGAACGAATTTCCAATTTCCAGTAGCGGCGAGGTCCGTTTCCTATTCTTCCTATTGTGTACATGGAATGTTACTTTCTTCATTTTTCTAGAACCTAATTTCCAGTTAGCCCATATTCTGCTAGTGGCAGGAACCGTAATACAGAGTGACTTCCAGAGTAAAATCGCCCACTTTGGTGTTTATGCAGTCATTTCTCATTCCAGTCACTTAATCCAACATTTCATTCCCTTCCCTTCTTCCTGGGGTTGCAGCTAAGACCCTGGAGGCTTAGGATTGTTTAGGTGTAGGAAATGGGGTCCTGGGGTGAGTGAAGAAGGAATGGGGGCACAGGCTTCTTAAATCTGGTCTTTAGCCACTGGCATCTATTCGTACTGGCACCAAGCGGCCATATTTGGCATCCTGCCCAGGTCTCTGGGAGCCTTCCATCTCTGATGTATCCTCTTCATACCAACTTCAAGCCCTGCTCACCTCTTCTAGTCTTTTTTTAGCCATTTTGTGCCCGTATGGGGGAGGGTGCGGAATAAGGCAAGACACTGTCCTACAGATTTCTGGTCATGGGAAAATTCAACTGCTTTCTCAGGCCCCTTCTGCCCGCTTCACCCTAGTGCCCTGTCTAAGCCACTACTCCTAGTATATGGAACAGGAGTTGGTAAACTATGTCCTGCAAATGGCCAGATAGGAAATAGGTTAGGCAAACCTTCAACTCCGCCATTGTGGCATGAGTAGCCCTGGGCAATCTGTGGACAAATGGTTGTGGCTCAGTTCCAATGGAACTATATTTGCAAAACTAGGTAGCATGCTGAATTTGGCTCCTGGGTGGTAGTTTCCCATCTGCATATATTTATCTGCATAACCCCTAACTCCAGGTATCTTCCAGAGACCGCGGCACAAATTCTTTCAGGTCCTGGTGTCCCCTAAATCTTTCTTGAGAATTTACTACTCTGACTCTGAAAGTCATAAGGTATGGGAGAAGGCAAGATACACGACCCCGCAGGGATCCATCAGCCTGTAGACTCCCTTACCCCCTCTCCTCTTTCTCTAGCCAGAACAATCACTCTCACTTCTCTTGCCATTCTCTTGTGTATAGTAGATTTTATGCCTCACATACTTGGGGTTTATTTTTTATTTTTTTTTAAAGATTTTATTTATTTGACAGACAGAAATCACAAGTAGGCAGAGAGGCAGGCAGAGAGGCAGGCAGAGAGAGAGGAGGAAGCAGGCTCCCTGCTGAGCAGAGAGCCCGATGCGGGGCTTGATCCCAGGACCCTGGGATCATGACCTGAGCCGAAGGCAGAGGCTTTAACCCACTGAGCCACCCAGGCGCCCCCATACTTGGGGTTTAAATTCCGTTTAGATTCACTTTAGATTCAGTTACACCTAGCTCTTGCAAACCACAGACTTTTGCTCTGGAAGCTCTAAGTTCTGTAACAAGAGTTAAGAGCCTCAGTGGCTCAAGGTCAAGAACTTGATGTTTTATTCTCTATGTTCTTCATAATCCTTCCCTGTTCTGGGAACCATCAATGCCTCAACTGACTCCTGCTAAGTCTGGGCCTTGACTGAATCCAACCCATACTCTAAGGGCCACCAAAAATAAGTTTTCTGGCCAGAGTCTGTTCATCTGGGTTTATCTTATGAGGAACCGAGAAGAATAAGGTTGACCTGAAATTCTTAGAAAAAGCTGCCCACTCACACAAATAGAAATAGATGCTTTCAGAGCAAAACCGTTTAGAGCAGAGCTTTTCAAACTATGGGTGACAACCCATTAGGATGTTGGGACAAGGGTAGGCAAATTTTTTCAGTAGAGGCACAAGTAATAAGTATTTTGGGCTCTGTGGTCATATTTAATATGCAACTTTCAACTCACTACTACTCAGCTCTGCCGTTATAGTGTGAAAACATTCATGGACAATGCATACATGAATGAGCATGGCTGGGTGCCAATAAAATTTATTTATGGACACTGAAATTTTAATTTCATGAATTTTCACATCATGAAATACAATTCTCCTTTTGATTTTTCTCAGCCTAAAAACATAAACACCATTCTTAGCTCATAGACCATACATGAAACAGTTGACTGGTTAGATTTGGCCCTTGGGCTGAAGTTTGCTGACCTCTGCATTACAGAGTCAGGAAATCAATGAAGTGAAGTGAGAGGCTAGACCAGGAATTTTTTTATTTTTATTTTTTTTTAATTTTTAAAAAATTTATTTATTTGTCAGAGAGAGAGGGAGAGAGAGAGTGAGCACAGGCAGACAGAGTGGTAGGCAGAGGCAGAGGGAGAAGCAGGCTCCCTGCCCGAGCAAGGAGCCCGATGTGGGACTCGATCCCAGGACGATGGGATCATGACCTGAGCCGAAGGCAGCCGCTTAACCAACTGACCCACCCAGGCGTCCCAGGAATTTTTTTATTTTTAAAAAAATTTTAAAAGATTTTATTTGTTTATTTGTCAGAAAAAGAGAGAGAGAGAGTGCAGAAGCAGGCAGAGAGGCAGGCAGAGGCAGAGAGAGAAGCAGGCTCCCTGCTGAGCAAGGAGGCAGATGCAGATTCCATCCCAGGACTCTGGGATCATGACCTGGGCTGAAGGCAGCGGCTTAACTGACTGAGCCACCCAGGCGTCCTGAAGAATCACTTAAAAAAAAAAAAAAAAAAAGATTTCATTTATTTATTTGAGAGAGAGAAAGAGAGGAGAAGGTCTGAGGGAGAAACAGACTCCCCATGGAGC
Source organism: Mellivora capensis (assembly GCA_004024625.1). NCBI lineage: Eukaryota > Metazoa > Chordata > Mammalia > Carnivora > Mustelidae > Mellivora > Mellivora capensis. The sequence goes on along the minus strand of PISX010004704.1, from coordinate 70,629 downwards.
TGGCAGCTCGATGTGGGACTTGATCCTGGGACTCTGGGATCATGACCTGAGCCAAAGGCAGTTGCTTAACCAACAGAGCCACCCAGGCGCCCTAGACCAGGAATTAAAAAAAAAAAAAAGAAAAATGGGAGAATGAAGAAGATAGAAACTGTCAGACTGCACTGTTGACAGAAAAGTTTTTGTGAGATGTTTATATCCATTAATTCACATCTGTATATGTGCATTGCATGGTGGTACAAAATACCCACAGTATTTCTTAGTGTGGGTTGTGGATGAAAGACGGCTTGCAAAATCATCCATTTTGAGAAACATTCCTTTTTTTTTTTCTCTCCAGAGTCGTTCCTATATCCATTCCACACCTCCAAATTTGATGCTAGCATTGCCAGATAAAATACTGGGCAGCAAATGAAATTTAAATTTCAGATTTTAAAAAATGAATAATTATTTAGTATTAGTATGTCTCCTGTAATATTTGGGAAAGATTTCTAGTGAAAGTATTCATATTTTTCTCTGAAATTCAAATTTAACCAGGAACCCTCTGTATTTTTTTTTCTCAATCTGACAGTCTTATTTGGTATATAATGAATTTTATCCATTATTACTGTAATAATGTTAAAACTCCAGTAAGAACAGTCCAGTTTAGTTGGTAACTTAAGAAAGAAACCTGACATTTAAGTAACTTCTGTGACAGGCCAGGCTCTGAACCATTTCACAGTTGCATAAGTAGTAACCTCCTGTTAGGCTAAGAGCTAAGGCTCTAAGAAAGGGAGCTTTGTTGTCTCTGTTTTACAAATTAGGAAACTGAAAACCAGTTTGCTCACAACTAAAGGTAGAGCAGGGATAAAAGCTTGGCCCTTCTGACTCCAATTCCTTGTTCCCTCACATGGTGGTTCTCAGAGGCCGGCTGTGTTGGAAATGCCACCTAAGTTCGAGTTCTCGGTCGAGGAGGAGAGGGGTTCAGTGGGAGCAGTCCAGCCATGGTGCAGGCAATACCAGTATGTTGTCTGTGGAGAATTTAAGCACAACATAAAGCCAATGGAGTCTGTTTTATATTCTGACTGTGCAATGCCAATGATAAAACATCCTTCTGCATCAGGGCCAACTCCCACCTTCCCTGATATGCCCCTACTTGGTACACGGTTGGTGGTGAGTAAATGCTGCTCTCCTCTTTCTTCCTTCTTTCCTTTTCTCTTTCTTTCTCTGTACCCTGGGGTCGGCAAATACGTTGCAAACCACTTGCCAACTGTAATTGATGATGACAGTCTGGACTGTTGGGTTGAGAAGGATTCTGAAGTCAAGTCTTTGCTTGAAGCAGAAGAATGCTTCACTTGATTGGTGATATCTGCCACAGGAAGGTGAGTAAGGGGCAGCACCATCGCTCCCCCATGTTTGCCAAACCACAGTGAAACTCCACAGCCCTCAGACAGCAAATAACTACGCTGAATCCGAAGTTCTCTCCTACTTAAGACAAGGCAAAAAGGGTGGAGGAAGAGAATTTCTGCCCATCAAATGCCCACTCCCCATCCCACAACACACACAACTCCTGAGTGACCTGGAGCTCCATGCTGTGAATTTGGTGGAGTCTTAAGCCGATAGGCAGGGAGGGAGTGTGTTTGTTTGGGGCCAAGGGTCAGGGGCAAATTCATATCTCCCCTCACACAGCCTTTCCTGCCTGTAGCTTTCTTTCATGCGTGGCTCGTGCACAGTGCGACCAGAGGTCTCTGCTTGCGTGTGTCTTATTGGAAGCAGTCAAGAGGATTGCCTTCTTTCTCCTCAGATGTGTGTATGCCTGAAGAGAGGGCTACAAAAATAGGCTGAAGGCAAGAGTTTCCATTCCTCTCTGTCCCCAAAGCAGTTTCCTCTTGGACACAAACCTCCATCTTCCTTAAATTCCCAGATTGAGTAACTTCTTGGAAGGCTTCCTTTTTTTTTTTTTTTTTTAATTATTTTTCCAGCTGTAATTTTTCTTGAATCTGGAATTTTGCTCTTTCTGCTTCAAACTTCATTGTAAATCCAAGTGTAAAATCAGACTTATAAATAGCCTTTGTGTACAGCAGGCGTCTGGGTGTGCCATGTTTTAACATTAAAATAGTCTCCCATTTAGATGACTCCATAATTCCGCTGCATCTCAGTTTACCTTCCCACCCCAGAAATTAGGGGTAATAATTGGAAGGCCTTAGGCAGGCCTTCCACTGGGAGGAGTTGATAAATTTAAGAACGCCTTTAAAGCCAAAGAGAAGGAATGTTCAAAGGCATATAAAGGCATTTGGATAGCTATTCCAATCTTTAGTAGTTTTGGCAATACCTTACTGTGTTGAGTCAGTATCCTGTGGACCTAGAAATGGCTTCTAAGACTATCTGGTCAATTTCCTCTCAGGGAGTGGTGGTGCGAAGGGTCAATGATCCCTCATGCGGCTCAGACCAACTTTGTCTTTTGTACAGAGGTCAAGATGTTATTACTCATGATATGAAGGATATAACCTTTCAATGATTCTGGCCTATGTACACCTAGACACTTCAGGTTTTTTTTTTGTTTTTTTTTTTTCTTAACACACCAGTGAGATAAAGAAGTGGGTCCAGACTTTGGTGCTTTGTTTTGTGTTCCTTCACCCAGATGATTATTGAGTCATTCATCATGCTTTCCCTATAGATTCAGTGTTGTTTCTCATTGTGTCCTTAAATCCAACTTGCAGGCCACTGAGTTGGGTTTCCTCAGCAGATTCTCTGGAGCCATATTAATTTCTACCTCAGAAACTTTGTTCCTGCTTTGTTTTAGGTACCCTCGACTTGTCTCTTCCTCAACACCTATTCCTACCCAACCCACCCTTCAAGGTCCCACGGATATCAGCTCCCTCAAGTCATACTTGACTATTTGTCCAGTAACCTATGATTTCTTCCATTCCTGAATTCCTGTTGGGAATTTTGTTAATACTCAATTTTTGCACTTGATCTCGGATGATCTCCTATAGTCATCCACATTGTACTTGACAGAAAAAAATCCTGTCATGCTTCTCTATATTTTCTGAAACACCGAGCCCATGTTGGGCCTGCCTCAAGCAACTCTGGATTGATGAGCAGTTGAGACGTCTTAACTGGCTTACAGTTGACGCATCTAAGAACACAGAGCTTCCCTTTATCTTTGCAGTGTTTGACCAGAGTTTGCCCCCAACCATACCCAATTACAGGAAAAATAGTGTTTGAAGTAGGAACCTAGTTCTGTGAATCCACATTTCCTTCGTTGGGCAATGATCTAGCTGCATGTGGCATAACTTTTGCTGACACATAGTGTACTCACTCTTTTTTTTTTCTTTTTTCTTTTTGTGTCAGAAAAAAACTATTTCCATTCAAGTCACAAGTGGTGAAGGAGGGTAGTGGTTCCTCTGTGACCTTGGGCAAGTCATTTCATCACCTTCAGCTGCAGTTTCTCTTCTACAACTTTTCCAGCTCCAATGTTCAGCGAGTCTATGGTTTTGTGGCTGCTGAACCCTCCTCGCATCTCATCAAATAGATTTGTTCACATGACAAAGGGAAGGACTCCCTGAGCTCCCTCTTCTTTTTCTGCTTTGGATATAATGTTGATGGATGGAACTTGTGATGTTAATCATCAGTGGCCTGGCTGGGCCTTCTTCCTCCAATGACCATAGCTCTTTATATCCCACTAGCTAAGACTCAGAGTCCCCCTTGAGGGTGGTTGCTTTGACTTGTCCACTCAGGGGAATCCGGACAATCTAATTTGGGGAAAATTGTTCTGCTAATCTTTCTCCCTACCATGGTGTACATCCTCAGTAGCACAGAGTCTTCTGCCTGTGGTTTTACAACAGGAGCCAAGTCAATTCTTTTGTTAGAGTCTTTGAAAAATTCATGACATGTACTAGTGACTAATAAAGCAACTAATAAAGGCTTTATTAGATGTCCTTTCTCTTTCTTTTTTGTGGTGGATTGCAACAACAAAACTTGTCTACCATTGTTAGCCATAATTTTATGAGTTGTTGTCTTTGGTGACTTACGTTACTGCCGTATCATTTTAGGTGTCACATCTTGAGGACAGATGTCTTGGGTAAGACATGAGTTGATTTTCACACTTCAAAGTTGGCCCTTGTGCTCGACAGAAAGTAGAGGAAACTACTCAGTTATTAGGATTTTCAAATGGATGTTTACATCCCTCTAAAGCTAGTCTGATTTCTGCTGGGATGGAAGAGGGATCTAAAGTAGAACTAATTAAGAAATGTCTATTATCTAATTGTTGCTATGTTTAATAAGCTATTTAAGACAGAAAAAATATTTCGTGGAATTTTAATAAGTCATTTGATTGGTCTTCTAAAGTACCTACAGCATTTTTCCTAAGAAGGCATTGTTCATTGGGAAGTGGCTGTGGGATTATTCCTTCTTGGTAAGTAGATTTGGTGTGTGAGTTATATGCTGATATTTCCATGCACACTCAGGGAAGCAAGTCCCCTTTGAAATGTACAAAATACTGATGCCAAGGAAGGAAGGAAGGAAGGAAGAAAGAAAGAAAGAAAGAAAGAAAGAAAGAAAGAAAGAAAGAAAGAAAGAAAAGGAAAAGAGAAAAAAAGAAAGGAAAGAAAGAAAAAGAAAGAATTTCAGAAAAGAGTAAATTACTTGGATTAGAACCAAAACCATGTGGGGCCCAGGGATATTGTAATATTCTGCCCATTAAAAGTTCTTCAAATAAATGTGAACATACAGGAAAGAGAGCAAAAGAAGTTGTGCATTTGGATTCAACAGCGTGTCAGCCTAATTATATTAGACAATGGTGAGCTCAATAATTCCACTTTTGATCCATTGCTGCATGAAGTTCATTATTATCTGTTTCAAATTATTGTTCATTTCAAGAGCCCGACAATGAAAAAGCATGTAAAGGCTTTGAAAGAGCACTTGGTGCCTTCCCCGAAAGCTTTGTGAAACATTTCTTTGGAAACATTTCTGCTGAGGCTATGCATTGGTTGTGAGTGGGCGTAGGGGACTAGCGCTGTGCTTCCCCTTTTCAAATTTGTTTACCTTAAGTACATCTCCATGGAGACAAGGCCTACTTTTGAGCCAATCTTTAGGGTTGTCCATAAGAAGAAGGAACAGAAAAATACAGATAACAAAAATTCTCATATAATCCAGAAAAGGTCATTTAAGGCAAGAAAAACTAAGATTTATAAAGCCTGTCTTTAAGACTGATGATTTAAAATAGGTTTTCTTATTTAACCCGGAGAGCTAGATGATATTATCTCTGTCTTACAGATGAGGTCCTTGAACTTCTGAACATTTACTCAAATAGTAAGTAACAAACCCAGATTTGAACCCAGGCCTGTCTGATTCTGAAACCTACGCTGTTTCTATAAAACCATGTTGCAGGTAGTTTCAACCTTTCCTCCTACCTCCCTCAAGCATTTTCCAGAACTATATAAAAATGGGCCACTCTTGATTTTACCTTCTTTTTGGTAAATAAAGTGCTTGTGAGGAAAGAGATACTAGGAAAAAAGAAAAAATAAATGGCCTGAATAATCCAAGTATGAAATCATCACCATCAGCAGCAGCAGCAACATCATGAACTCTTGCCCAAAATATTTCCAGAATCCTAGGCTGGTCCAGGAAAGCCTCATTTAGCTAATAATCCCTTGAGTAAGAAGGCCTCCATTTACAAAATTATTGGCTATGCTCTGCTTTGAAGAGAAGACAAGGCTATGTACTGGAAAGAGTCCTGCAGACATCGGTTCAGATCTGGCCCCTCCATGTGGGAGCCTGTACAAGATGCTAAGAAGCTTCTTTGAGCATCAGATATAAACGGGGTATCTTGATGGGGCAGGACCTGGCCCTCAGCCATTTTAGCTGGTGGTGATAGGCAACACCTTTTTTTATATTCATGACCTCTATCTCAGCTATATACCGAGTTCAGTTTGTATAAAGCATCAATAAGGGCTAGGAACGAACTCACACTAAGGTAAGTGGTCTCATGTAGAAAGATGGGCCCAACAACCAGGCCTGAGTGTTGGAGATGAGGTGTGGACCCAGTAACATATTGTGATATTAGAAGTTGACCCCACCCAGCAATGAAAAACTTTGACCTAAATGCTATAGCCCTGGAGCTTGAGCAGCTAGCTTCTGGGTGCTCCTAACTCCTACTCCAATTGAGTGGAATGCCAAAGGAGCATTCTCTTATTTATTTCTGGGGTGACAAGATCTCTGGCATTGAGATATAGGTATTTTCAGCTCTCATGGAGATAGAGGTGGGACTGACAGCTTGGAGGGGCCCCTCCATGGAACAGTGAGAACCTGAGGCCAAAAATCCCAGTTCTGTGAGCTTCAGGTAAGGGGACCACCAAGAGGGATCCAGGGGCACATCTAAGCAACCAAGTTTCCCCAGTAATATATAGGAAGGGCAACCCACTAAATATTGCACTTCCTATAGTCAACGAAGCAGCAGTTATTGGGATTTAGGTGGAGACGGACATGAGACTGGACGATGCTCACTGTAGAAGTTACCTTTTAGGTTATTGGAATGATAAAGGGCAGTGCCAGGCACCACGTAGGCCTTCAATAAATGTGAACTACTTTGGTCTGTCTGGGACATAAGCAGGGATTTATAAAGTAGGCAAATCCAGGACACTGGGAAGAACTCTACAATGACACCCCAGATCTCAAGGAGCATTGGGTCACACAGACCAGCTCTCAGGGTGCAGTCTGAAAGGAATATTAGACATGGGAAGAGGAGAGAAGGTGTAAATCTGGGAACTGGCTGAGAGGATTTGGACTGAGAAAGGCTGAGTTATAAGGCCTCCAGCTGGAAGGGCTGGTGGAGGCAGGAAAAGATGGGGGTGGGGGTGGGCCCTCTATGCCTTAGCTTGGCACCACGTCTTTCCTGAAATGCCCCCTCGTGTCTCACTGTTCACCAACAGTTTCTTTTAAGACCCAACTTAAGATTTCATCTCCAGGGAATTTCTCCCTGCTTCACGACAACTGACACCAATCATTCCCTTGCTTTCCTTTGCACTTCTGCCTTTAGATGTTTCTTAGTTTTCTATTTCTTGAAGGCTTGGCTTTTCCTTACAAAGTGACTAGGGCGACATCATCTTTTATAACATGTTTCTCAAGCTATCTGGTGAAGAACTAGTTTTTTAACATTTCTAAAACATTGAGGAAGAATTCATAGTCCTAGTGTATGTGACTCACCGCCTGAGTTTAACAACATCCAAACTGGTCCCTACCATCCTCTTCACTGACCCAGGCCCAGTGATTATGTGTTTGGATGTCATGACAAAGTCAAATCGCCCTAAAAGTTTCTAGGCTTAACGAGAGCCAATTACATTTTGTACTTAACATTTCTGAACTTAGCATGGCTTGGTGAAATTTTGGGTAGCATGCTTTAGGGTATCCCTTCCCTCTCCCCACAAACACCTATACTCTTAGACCCAAGATGATTGCATATAGTAACCACGTGAGAGAGAAAAATCCTTTCTTTTCCCTGGATAGTCTTCATTCTGATTTTGGCCAAGATCCTCCTTGTGACATAATTACCACCAGAGACCTGAGACTTCATGGATGAAGAAATGATGAACAGTGGCTCCTAGGGAAGAATGAGCTTGAGGGACATGAAGGGAACATTAAGATTAGAAGTACTTCCCTTAGTAACAGCATCGTGTTTTACAGGAATAAGCAGATCTGCACTTGTCATTGGAATAATTCAATCTACAACAATCAGATCAATGGAATAATGAACTTTCCTACTCCTTTTCTCTTGGCAAAAACAGAGTTCTTCATGTGAGATCTCCAACATTAACATAAGAATGCTATCTTTAAAGAACATTTATTGTCTTTCTGTTAGATACCACTCAGGCACTGGGAGCTGTGGGTGCTAGAGAAAGGGAGGAAACAAAACACAGTCCTTACCCTCATGGAGCTGATGTTTCACTTGGGGAGGCAGTGTTAAAACTTCCAGAAGACAAAAAGAAGGAGCCCTGAGATCACAGCAGCTATCTGGGGGTCAAGGCTTCCCCCCCTCTGGAAGAAAGGGATATTAGAAGTGGGAACTAAAGGCGAGTAGAGGTGGGACAGGGTTATGGAGGACGTGCTCCTGCATCCAGCAGGATGTCATCCAGCAAAGATGTCAGCACACACAAGGTGGATGGGGAGTCCACACATTCCAGGGATTGCTTGGGGACTGGTGTGAATGGGCACAGAGTGAGCCCAGGGTGGCTGCAGGGTTGGTGAGAACCAGGCACATGGGTCTTCTGGGCTGGTAAGGATCCTGTTCCTAGAGCCACAGGATGCTATTAAGAATTCCTGACCTGGGGAGTGATAGGCCAGATTGCGTTTTGGGGGGATTTCTTTGCTGTAGAGAGAACGTGCTGGAAATTCAGAGTGGGCTCTATGGAATGAGTTAGAAGGCTATTGGCTCGGTGATGCTGGCTTGGATCAGGCAGTGGAATCTCTTGCTCTTTTCATCTTTGGGGGACCTGCCAACAATTGAACTAATTAAATCCTTTGAGAAATGAGTGGGCAGCATTTCCATTTTTCAGATGGGGAGACTGTTAGAAGGGGCCCTAATCAAGTTATTTCTGCACCCCCTGGGTAGTGAAGAGAAACAAGTTCTTGGAAAGGCTGAGACTATAGGCCACATGGAGCCCAGGCGTGTGGGCTGCTGAAATATTGTTTCAGGACTGAATCTCCCCTTGGCGATGCCCAAGACGCCATTTCTAGCTCCTTCTGATCCACCACGGATGTGGTTTTCACCCAGCAGATCTTGAGGATGACAAGTCTATAATAAGAAATTAATGCTGAGTTTTGGCATAGAACCTATGAACAACTAGTTCCCAAGAGTTTTGCTGATTAGGAGCAGAGGGGAAGGCTGATGAATTAGATCAAATTGTGAATTACGGTTTGTTTTCAAAGAAACACTGTGATGACTTTCAAGGATAAAGGTAAGTCAATTAGGAGTCATGTGTATGAAATGGTTTTCCTTTCCCTAACACTAATTTGCTGCATAGTGTCATCAGACCCTGGTGTGTTCTCATCAGGGGACACTGGTAAAGGAGGCACGTTGCTAAAAGAATGAGAAAGTGTTAATGATAAGGTACTTATCACCTGTTATTTACCATGTACTGCAATGGAATACAATCCTAACAACCCATTTGTGGGAGGAGTTCTATTATCATACCCATTCTGCAGATGAGCACAGCTAAGGCTCAAAGAGACTAAGTAAGCTACCCAGGGTCATATAGCATATAAGTGCTGGGGTCAGAACCTGAGATTGCCTGACCTCTAAGCTTTTAATCTACACTAGCAGTGGGGAGGGCAGGAAGGGTTTGAGTGATTTATTTCTTTTGTAAATTAGAGTGAGCTCATGGTTCTGACTCTGTATATGTCACTCTTAATTGCGGGTATTGGTGGCTCCAGGAAATGTGTAGAACCCCGCGTATATCAGGACATGGGTGTGGCCAGTAAAGGTCAAGTGCCTTGTGAGTCTTCTCAGGGAAAAAGTTGAGAGCCCATGGCTTAGTAAAGAAATCACTAAGACTGACTGGGGAGGGAGGGGGAAGTGATGTCAGGGTGGGCCTGCCTTGGAGCAATTTTTGGACTCTTACTACATCCTGGGGGTCTTCTCCACCGTGCTTGCTTTGTGTCCCCAGGGCCATTGGCAGCCCTGTGGCCCCGTGACTCCAGAAATGCCCTGGGTACATAATTTAAATCCTAGGGACAACTGTCTGCTATGGGGTCCCGGGCTGTGAGGCTTGCCGGGAACTGGAATACTGCTCATCTAATGTAACCTCAGCAGCCCCTAACTCTGGTTCCTCTGATACAGTCTCTCCAACAGCAGCTGGAGGGGAGTTTCTGGAGATCCGGTTGACACTGTCACTCACTCACCCTAAGATGCCTTGGTGGTTGTCTTCATCCCTGCACACAATTCCCATGCCTCTCAGACCTGCCCTCCTCTTCATCTCCAGCCTTGGCTCTTGTCAGGGGCCTTTCATTCTACCTTGGGGTTACTTAGCCACTGGCAATTCCCCCAAATGCCCCTGTGGACCCTCTCTCTTCTTCCTTAATTTCGCACATGCCAAACCCACCACCTGTAATGAATGCACTTTCCTCACTTCCTTTTCTTTACCCAGCCAGTTCCTCCTCATCTCTAAGACTCAGCTCCAGGGTAAGCTTTTCCGGGATACTTTTTCCTTAGTTCCATCCCCATCTCTGCTAGGTTCCTGCATTCTGCTCTCTACTGAGGGCATATTTCTATCACAGAATTCCTAACATTGCATTATGTGGGGGGGGGGGGTGTGCATGTGCATGTTCCGCTAGGGCCCCGGGTGAAGCACGTGCACACTGACACCTGAGAAGTGCTGACCTAGCTCTTTGCCTGGCGGAAAGAGAATGAGCAGCTCACCACTCTGCCAGTTCTGCTCAGTGTTGTGCCAAGGTGAGTGATAGAGCCTGTACTTGGGACTATGTCTTCTGACTGCAAGCCCGTTTGTCTCTATTATAACTGCATCACCGAGGTGAGGAGAGTGAGTTCTGAATTTAGACAAACCTGAGTCCTCATCTGATCTGCCACCTGTTATCTGTGTGGCTTTGGGCAAGTTGTTTGGCCCCTCTGAGCTTTGGCTTGTTAACTGTGGTGTGAAGGAAATTAACAGTAGAATGCAATGAGATAACTAATGCCAAGAAAATATTTTATACTCAGCACATACTGACCAAGTGCTCAGCAAATATCAGTTATGGATGACATACATAAAACAAAGGTTTTTATTATGCACGGATATTTAATCTTACAGGAGTAGCTACTCAGTCACACATATATTAATTAGGTGACTTTATTATTCAGGGTGTTTGCCAGATACTGAAAATAGAAAAAGACTTGACTCCATCTAAAGAGATCACAAAAGATTTAGGTAATAACATGTAACAGATAATTCAAATTCATAAAATGGAACCCACTTCAGAAAGTAAGGGCTTTGAGGTTTCAAAGAAAGAAAAGCTCATCTTGTAATTAGATGTAAAAAGTAAAAAGAAAGAAAAGCTCATCTTGAGTAATTTGGAAAGGCTTTATGACATAGTCAGTATTTGATAGGACCTTGAAGTGTGCATAGAACTTCATAGATTGGGGATTGTATGACAACATAATGTAGGAATGGGGCGTTCAGTAGGGCTATCCCTTCTGGGAACATGGCAGGAAGGCCTTCACTTGTTTGTTTGTTTGTTTTAAGATTTATTTACTTGTTTATTAGGGAGGGAGTGAGAGGTCATGAACAGGAGAGGAGCAGAGGGAGAGGGAAAAATGTCTCAAGCAGACTCTGCACTGAGTGTGGAGCCTGAGGTGGGGCTTGATCTCACGACCCTGAGATTGTGACCTGAGCTGAAATCAAGAGTCAGACGTGTAGCTGACTGCACCACCTGGGCACCCCTGCCCTTCTCTCATTCGTGAAGCTGGGTGTGTTCACATGGCTTGTTTTGACCAATGAACTGCTGAGTAGAAGTGAGGCGTACCCTTCCTGGGCAAAAGCCAGTGTATCCCTTCCTATCTTCTGTTTTCCACTGTCACAGTGACCAGCAACATGAGAGATGGCAGCTACTCTGTCAGCGTACATTCCTGAGTAACTGTGATGTGCATGGTGCTTGCTGATCCCCAGTGGACATGTAGTATGCGCAAAATAGAAAAATTTGTTGTTTTAAACCACTAAGACTTTGGGCATGTTTATTACTATGACATACTGACATACAAATAATTTTTGAAAATAACAACCAATATACTAGCCAAATGCTAGGCACTGTTAAGCTTCCATATGTTAACTCACTTAATCCTTCTATCAACCATATGAGATAGATGCTATTATTGTATGATTTTATACAAGAGAATATTGAGGCCCAGAGAGGTTAAGAGGCTTGCCCCAAGCTATATAACTAGTAAGTTGCAGAGCCAGCATAGCCTGATTCTCAATCACTAATGTCTACCACACACACACAAAAGATAATTTAATGCATCCTATAATATAAAGGTCCAAGTGTGTTGCTTCAGGCACAGTTGGATCCAGGTGCTCAAAAGGTATTATCTGGAAATACTCTCTGTGTTCTACTTTCATTCTCAGATGCTCTTCCAATGAAGAGGCCTCCTCATCTCTAGGCTTACATTCTGATTCTAAACAGCTACAGAGGCAAGAACTCCTCCTCCCCCCAAATTCTAACAAAAGTCTTTAGGGAAGCCCCCTGTACTTCAGCCCATATCCATTGGTATTACTTTACCTGAAAAGGGGCAAATGTGTGCTAGGCAGGCAATGGTGACATGTCCATGCCCATGTGGAGTGACTGAGGCCATGAGTAACTGAGAGCTTCTGTGAAGCTGCCAAAGAGTCTGAGAACTTTAAGATCTGCAGTTGCTGTGGTCACATAAATAACCCCCCAAACGAATACCAGTAATATCGCCAAATATTGTCATGGAATTAAAGATGGCAAAATTTCAGACTGGAAATCTCTGGAACTTGCATGCACATGGGAAGGATTTCTGAGTTTTATTTCTTCTTCTCCCCCCTTTTTCTTCTTTCCCTGAGTTTTCTTACTCTCCATTTTTCAGCCTGGGCTGTAGGCTCACACAGAGTTTTATGCACAGATATGTTTCTCCAGTGCCCATGGCAGACAGTGCATGTGTGAGTGCACACCCACACCCCCACACACACATGCCCACTTTGCTTTTGTTTTCGAAGTGGTAGCAGAAGGGGCACTAGATTAGAAGTCAGGAGACATGGCCTCTCATTCATCTCCACTCGCTGTGAACTTGGCAATGGCTGAGTCATAACCTTGCTCTGGGTCTGTCTCCCCACTTGAAAAATGTGACCTTGGATTAGATGATTCCAGATACCGTTCTTCCTTCCACTCTGTTCTTGGTTCCAGCTCCCCCCATCCACCCTCTAGCTTTTTCCCTTAACCCCACCCCTAGACCAGACCCCAAGCCTGTTCCTGCTCTCAGCACAGCACCAGCCCTACAGTGTCTCCCTTTCCCAGCGACTCCCTAATGCTAGGCTCACTCAGCACAGCCATTCCCCCGCACCCCACAAGCAGCACCAACAACTTTTTGGAGTTGTCCTTTAAAAAGGCAGTATCTCCCAACCCTTCATTCATGCCTCATGCCTCCACTGGGATCCTTTAAAGGCAAAAATGCAGGAAATTATATGTAAACTCTCACCCAAATAAAACAAACCACACATAATGCACTACAGTATGTTGTCAAAGAAATATCCAATTTGGTATCCATCTTACTTTGTGTGGCTCACTACCTTCATGGCCGTCTCCAGTCTCGCCTTGAAAGGCAGGATGGTTCAGTGGGCAGGGGACACACATGACATCTGCCAAGCCCAGGCTCCCCTTCATGGCCAGTTGGGCACTTAGCTGCCGTGTGGCCTTGGGACAGGTAGTTGATCTCTCCGTAAGCTTCAGTTCCTTATAGCAACATGGTGGCCGTTCCTGCAGCCCCCATTTCCCTGCTGGGGCTGTAAGGGTTAATTTAGAGGCCTCCCCAGGCTGCAGGACTGGCATAAAGCCCATGCATGGTGCTGGCCCATGGCAGGCTCATTGACTGCTGGGGATTATTGCTTTCTGAAAAAAAAAAAAAAAAAGTTGTATGGGATTATTACAGAGCTGTTTAAAAAGAGACAGCTCTCTATGTACCGCTCACAGATGCAGCGCTCAATGACAGAGCAAGGTGAAGAACAACATGCATAGTCTGACATTTTTTGTTTCAAGAAATGAGGGAAAATCGGAATTCAGTTCCCATCAATGTGAATAGATAGAAATACACTACACACACACACACACACACACACACACTCTAAAGGTACAGAGGGCCAGGGATGGTTTCAGGGTACAACTCAATCTGTTCTTCAGAATTTCGTCCCATGCAAATATATAAGCTATTGAAAAGATGAGTTCAAAAAGGTTAGCCATCTAAGACACCCCCAGTTCTCTGCTGAAAGCTGAGAGATCTGGGGTGGGGGGAGGGGGGAGAAGAAATCCCAACTGGGATTTCATCTCAATCTCTCAGAGAGAAAATCCACCAAATGGAGGACATGTCACTTCCAGTTACCTTGGAAAGTTAACAAGTAGAGGCTTCAGATCTCCACGGGACCCAGTCTCTGATCAGAGATTCCTATGAAGGGTGTGCGGCAAGTCAACGAGCTGATGAGTAAGTGCTTGCATCAAATGGAACATATGTATGATGCTTTTAAGTTGACACAGTGGTTTCACACCTGTCCCCTCACTGGGGTTTCCAGCCATATGCTGAAGTTAGCATTCCAGTTTTTATTATTCCTCTGACTGTGTCCTTGATGCCACAGCCAGCCCCTTCTGTCCGGGGCACTTACCATCCTGCTGGCTTCCTACTGTAAACACCAGAGGCCCTGTCCTGAGGGCTCTCTCGGCTTGCCATGGCTCAGCCTGGGCTGTGGGCAGGCCAGAGTGTGAGGCGTTGTGCCTGCCCCTGGGACAGGGAGCCTCTGTCCTGGGAGAGGACAGATGGCTGGGAGCCTCCTGATGCTTTAGGGTCCCAGGTGCCTCACCCTCTGATGGGCCCCAGTGAGGCAGGGGTACACAGTCCCCTTGAGGTCCTGGCTGGGATTCGTCCTCAGTTGCCTCCCGTGGTAACCAGACCCTCCAAGCGAGGATCCTGGGGTGGCTTCCTTCCCTTCCCCTCCTCCCGCACCCCCTCCTACACCGGCATTTCCAGCCACCCCCTGCTCAGATGAGGTATGTGCCCTCACCTTTCGTCTCAAGGTCACCCTCTGAGGGAACCCCGCCTGAGCCAGGGCACATCCCCAGCGAGTGAAGGGGTAGAAACGGACTGGAGGTCTTGTTTCCCTCCACTCTCTCCTCTGCCCCTCAGAAGTGTCCATGGAAGAAAACACCCAGAATGGAGAGGGCAGACTTTCTCTTCAAAACTCAGGCTGAAGGAAGCCACAGAATCCAGCACCATGAGCTCTGAGAAAAGAGTATTCAAAGCCAAGAGAAACCCGATACTAGTTAATGAACACCAGTATCTCAACTTGTCTTTCGGAGCAACATGTTAAAAACTGTTGTGATTTTTATTTTCTTTCTCCATTTATTAGTTCATGTCTGGAAAATAACGGTCAATAGTCACCAGGCTGTTTCACAGACGTGCTGTGCTGCTTTGGGTTTTTTGATGCCTTACTTTTCCAGTCCAAGAATTAAATTGTTGTTTAAAATGGTCTATTATTTTCTTTTGAAGGCTGATCCTCTCTTGAAGGGAGCTCTGTTTCAAGAACAGCAAGGGGGCTGCCTGGAAGGCTTGGAAAGGAGCTGGTATCCAGGCCCTAACCCTGTAGGATGGCGGTGGGGGGAGAGGCCTCCCCAGGCTGCTGAACTGGCCTGCCTGTGTGCACCGGGGCTGGGCACACGCTTCCTGGAGCAGGGCTTGAAACGAACTAGACCCCGTACGTGAGTGGCTGAACAGAGGTTCCAGAGGGAAGAAGGAGGAAGAGGAGAAAAGGAGAAGCCAGCGGGGAAACATGCCTGTTCTCCACCAGACCAAGACTGGGGCCCCGAGGGTGAGCCTGCCCCAGCACCCGCCCTGAGCAGGGCTTGGGGAGACACCCTTGAGTAGTGCCTCAAGGAAGTGGCAGTGGCCATCAGTACTCCAGGACACTGGAAGCCTTGCTAGAGACCCAGGCTCCTTCCCTAAGACCCAGACTAGTGAGGCAGGGACCCGGGGAGGCCCTCTTACCAGGTCAGGAGATCCATCCAGGGGATGGGATGAGCCGCCCGGAGGGTGTGCGGTGCTCAGGGCTGGCGTATTGGCTCGAAATTTCTAAGTGACAAAGAAGCAAGATTAAAAAGCCTAGGGGCCCCTGTTCCATTCAGCTCTTATCTCTTGTGTTCTAACTAGTGGGGTTTGTCTGCCGGGACACTGCGGGGTGCCACGCACGTTAGAGGTTCGATTGCCCACAGCAGCGCAGGGCACTCAGGAGGAGCTCAAGCAAGGGGATGGAACAGAATGTACACGGAAGCACTCTGAGTTTCAGCATCTTCCTTGAGTTTGTTTGGGTCAGGGGAAGGGACGAGGGTGGCTTGCGCTTAGTCATCGCAGATGAGTTGGATCGGCTGGCGGCCCACAGCGCTGAGTCTCCGGGTGGGATCCTGCGGCTCCAGTGTCCCACGTGGACACCGCCCTCCGCCCGAGGGTGGCGCATGCGCAGATTCCCTGTGGCGGGACGACTCCTGCTCAGCTGGGAGGCTACACGTGCGGGCTGATGATCCTTTAGAGTCTGAGGGGTCCACTCTTGGTGACGGGTTTTTCTTAACATTGTCAGCTGCCTTTGTGGCTTTCCCTGTGACATGGCCCTTCATGGTACCCTGGGATTGGCCAGAATTAGTCTAGAACTTTGCCTAAGAGGGAATGAAGATTTTGGAGCATAACTTTTGGGTGAAAAATGGGCTTGCAGAGCGATAAGAACAAGAATCCTATGCTCGAGGCTTTCCCTCCCGCTCCCCTCCCCTGTGCTTCTCTTCCTTGCTTGCCCCATCCTTCTTTTAGCTCACTTTATCTTTCCTCTGACAAGTCTGCTTTTCTTCCTTTTAAGTCCCAAAAGTAATGTAGCATTCCAGGAGCAGAGCCTGCTGCCTGGGTTTGAATCCCAGGGCTCTCTCTCACTGGCTGAGCAATTATGGGGCAGTGACTTAAGCTCACTGTGCCTCAATTTCCCATCTGTACACTGTGGACGTCGATGATGATAGCCTCTACCTCACAGGGCTGTTTGAAGATGAAATACATTAATACTTGTTTTTGTTTTGTTTTAAAACAGTAATGATTGTAAAAGGCTTAGGAAACTGCCTGCAAAGGGTAGAGGCCGAATGAGGGTTAGATGACATTATTCCCTGGCAGAGTTAGTGCAGGTAAAAGAGAATAACAAGATAAAATACATTGCAAGACGCTCAGATGTTGCCCTTGAAAGGGTCCTGAAGCTCTCCAGAGAGTCTCCAGAGAAAGAAGAAACATCTGGGAAAGATGGCCTTGCATTGAGATGTGGCCTAGGATGGGACTCCGTGTTCACACTTAGAGTCATGGGGGGGGCTATATGACCCTGGGCTAACCAACTAATCTCTCTGGGCCTTAATTCTCTCATCAGTGAAAAAAAAGAGGGAGAAAGAAGGGAGAAAAAGGAAAAGAAAATAATACAATCTTATTGCACAGAACAACTTGGCTCCTAAGGAGGACTGGATGGTCTAAACGATTTTCAACTGCATTGTAAGTTGATGCTGGAGGGCAATGGCTTCTCTGTGATCTTTCAGACCCTTGAGTGCCAGGGATGAGCTTGTTGCTGCTGGATGGTAGAAATGAACTCTCTCGGGTTGTATTTCTAATAAACGTGAATTAATGTAAGTTAAAAATAAAAAAAGTACTTCCTGGAAATGGTGGTTGATCAACATCTTCCTTAGCACTTCTCCAATCACAAAGGAACAGAGACAATTTATTTGGGGCTCGGAACTCATTGATCTGTGTTTCGCTCGTAGCTCTGAGGAATGTCACTTCTGAATCCTAAATTGAGACACAGCATTGGCCAAAAGGTTATTTCTCTTTTGTGAAGATATTTGAAAAAGGAATAAATATATAGAAGATGGACATATGAGTTTATATATGTTTGTGTGTGTGCATATATATATATATACGTATATAAAGATATAGATAAATAGATGTATGAATCTATATATATGTATATATATATCTATCTTATTTTATTTTGTTTATTTTAAAGACTATTTTTCAGAGCAGTTCTAGGTTCACGACAAGTTTGGGAGGAAAGAGCTTTCCCATATTCTCCTGCCCCGACACATAAACAGCGTACACCATTATCAACAACCCCCCCAACCTGAACCCAAAGTGGGACATTTATTACAATGATGAACTTACACTGACATATAATCACCACAAGCCCATAGTTTACCTTAAGTTTCATTCTTGGTGTTGTACATTCTATGGGTTTAGACAAATGTGTTAAGACATGTACTCACAACTATAATTTACAGAGTATTTTCACTGCCCTAAAAATCATCTGTGACCTGCCTTTTCATCCCTCCCCTCCCATCCCTGGCAACCAATGATATTTCTACCCTTCTCCGTAGTTTTGCCTTTTGCAGAATGCATACAGTTGGAATCATTGAGTCTGTAGCCTTTTCAGGTAGGCTTCTCCGCTTACTAATATACATTTAAGGTTCCTCCATGTCTTTTCATGGCCTGATAACATTTCTTTTTAGTTCTAAATAATACACCATTGTCTCGATGTGCCCCAGTTCATCGATTCACCTATAGAAGGACACTTTGGCGCTTGTGTGCAAGTTTTCAGTTCCTCCAAGTAAATATCAAAAAGCACAATTGCTGGATTGTATGGTAAGAGTATGTTTAGTTTTATGAGAAACTACCAAATTATTTTCCAAAATGGTGGCCCCATCTCTCATTTCTTGCAGCCATGAATGTGGGTTATTATTGCTCCACATCTTTGGCAGCATTTGGTGGTGTCAGTATTCTGAATTTGGGCCATTCTAACAGGTGTGTGGTGGTATTCATTGTTGTTTTAATTTGCATTTCCCTGATAATATGTGATATGGAGCATCTTTCTGTATGTTTGAATCCCATCTGTATATCTTCTTTAGTGAGGAGATTGTTAAGGTTGTTAGCCCATTTTTTATTTGGGTTGTTTGGGTTGTTATACTGTATATATTTTTGTTTGGGTTGTTATACTGGTTTTCTTATTGTTGAGTTTTAAGAGTTCTTTGTAAATTTTGGATAGCTGTTTTTCTCAGATGTGTCCTTTGCAAATTTTTTCTCTTTGTGGCTTCTCTTTTCAATCTCTCGATGGTAGCTTTCATAGAGCAGAGGTTTTTAAGTTTAATGAAGTTCATGGTGCTCCTCTTTGGGGTTGTATTCAAAAAGTCATCACCATATATTTGGCTATATAAAAAGTATTTAAAAAGAACAACAAAGGAATATGAAATTGGGGCTACCCTGGACAATCTGAGGTGACGTGCAGGGAACAATTGCTCATCTCTCTGGCCTCAGTCTATCACTTCCCGGGAAGCCCTGATTTCCATCTGTGGGCTCCCTGTTAAAGCCAGCCTGCAGGGAACATGTGATCTAGCTTAAGCCAGTCAATGGGCCTGGGCCTTGGCCACAGTGATTGGCTCAGTTTTGGGCAACTGGTCAAAGCCAATGCAAGCAAAATGAAGTTTGGGCTCTTATTTAGAAATTGGGAGCCAAGGTACTCTTTCCCTTCCTTGGAGACAGCATGGTTTATGATGTGAGGAATGAAATTTCTGTAGCCATTTTGTTACCTGGAATAGCCATTCTGAAAACAATCCACATATAGAAGAGAACAGTGCAGAGAAAATGTTAGAAAACAGAATGGGGCCCTCTGGAAGATTTAGACCCTCTGGAATAAATTGAGCCGGAAGACCGTTCTCAATCTGGACTTTTGGGTTACATGATCCAGTACATTTTCTCTATTGGTTGGGGTCTAGTCAGGAAAAGAGAAACCACGTGAGATATTTCAAAACACAGGGACTTAATAAAAACTTTATTTATGCAAGTAAGAGATCAAAAGGAGGATGCTGAGGTAACCCAGAGATTAATATGGCTTGAGCCAACAGAAAAAGAGAGGGTGATTGCCAGAGCTTATGATCTTGGAGAGAGAGGGTCCCATGTGATCATGCTGGGCTCCTGGGGGAAACTGCATGGCTTGTGTTGAAACCCTTGAAGCTCTCAGACCACTAAGGGGAGAGGAGGCAAGAGCTGATGGGTGCTCACACCACCAAGGTGGTTGCTCTGATGGCCCAGAGCACGTGGCCCAGTGGACGAGCAAGCTAGTGCTGCTGGCACTTCCCAAGGGATCAAGACTGATGGTCTGTCCCTCTTCAGGGGCATGGTGAGGGGACTCTGGGAATACCGAAAGGAGATGGGAAGCAAGTCCACTGTCTACACCTGTGGAGAGACACTGTCAGGAACTGAAAGTTAGAAATGAAGTCCTTCTCCCCTTCTCCTGCCTCCAAATCCCTCTCTAGTGCATCTTACTGGCAGAACCTCACAGAAACCCAGCTGGAAGGACAGTTTGTGAAATGAGGCTTGCAGAGTACCATTCTAGCACCACAGAGCCAAAGGATGAGCTGGTTGCTGAGAGATGAGAGGTAAAGAGCGGGCGCGATTGCCTAGCCAGTCTGAAATGGGCTTCTTGTTACTTGCATCCTATTGATAGACCCAATTGTCCTGATTACCATAATTACAACCTTATCCCATTTTTCTTTGGGTTATAATCTGGAAACCATCTTGGTAATCCCAAACTCTACTGTTTACTTTGCAATCCTCTGTTGATTGCTGGGGTGTTCATCTTCTAGTCTCTCCGATGAGAAGACCAAGCAAGGTATTGGGTTTATACCAAGCTGACCACTTCCCTTATGGAAAAGCTCCTAGTGGATGGAAGTGTTGGGATGCATTGCAAGAAGAAAACCTGAAGCTTCTTTTTGGGGTGGGAGTTGGACTAGGATGCTTTTGGCTTCAGGAATCAGGAAATGGCTTAAAATGGCTTAAAGGATGACAAAACATTCCCTCACATAACTGGAACTCCAGGGATAGGCAGTTTCAAGGAAGGCGAATTCCTCAGCTCATCTATATCTTCAAGGATACAGGTTCTTTCCATGTTTTCTCTTTATCTTCGTTCTCATCTTGTTTATTCAGACAATACCCCTACATGGTTGTAGTAGCTGCCCGTTCCAAAGATGTTATCCAGATCTAATAGAAGAACACCATCTTTTTGTGTGTGTCTCTTTCTCAGATCCCCCTAATGGAGTTTCCATAATGGGCTAGACCTAAGTCATGCTGTACCTAAACCCATTACCAGCAAGGGGACCGGAAACACCATGATTGGCTCAGATCAGCCAGAATTCTCTTCTGAGCTGGGGTTATGGTATCTATAGGTACCTATACCATCAATGAGGGTAGCAGAACTGCCAGAAAGTTATTCTCCATACAAATATGCAATCAGATTCGTAGTAGGGATTTTACCTTCTGCAACTGTGAGAGCTGATTAAACCCTCTCTATAGGCATGTCATCTTTGCATCTGATGCTGTGACTTCAAAGCCCATAGAACAGGAAGTGGAGAAGGGAAGATGGGGATAAAGTGAGGGAGAGCAAGGATAAGCTGGATGGGGATGGACTGGAACCTGGGTCAGTTCTGAGGGTTTCCAACCTCCATATCCTATAGGAGAAGCAGGTGCCTGTTGTCACTGAGATCCAAGATCCCCAAGGCACTGGAGGAGCCAAAAGGGGATCCAGACAAGGTGAAGCAGTTGTAGGCATGGCCATCATTCCTTGATAATGAGATGAGCTTGGTGATCCTGCCCCAATCTTCTGAGCTTGACACGTAGCCTCCAAATCTCGGGCAAAGACATCTCTCAAGGCCCCATGGGAAAGATGCAGAAAGGGAGATTCTGGGAAACAAAACTTGGGCTGGCCCTACTGACGTACTATAAAGCCATCACAGTAACCTTCCCGGAGGAAGTGATCTTGAACCAAATTGGGGTGCTGTAGGTGAAGAAGAAGGAAGAAACAGATTTGGGGGAAGCAACCAAAAGTGTCTATGCTCCAAGGTGAGCAGTTTTTGGCTGCTTCGTGCTAGGATCCAATGTCATGCATGGATTGTGTGTGTACAGTGCACGCACTATAACAACGCTGCATAACCGTAGGCTCTCTCGATCTCTCTCTCCGGGCTTATCAGAGGCCAAACCCTGGCAGAAAATACTAAAGAAAAATAAACTCATTCCTTCAGCATTTGGTGCAGTGCCTGCCCTACCTCTGAGTCACCACCACACTGTTCACTTCCCCTGCTTGGAAGTGCTCTCTCCACTTCCTGTTCTCATTCAGCAAGCATGCATTAAGCGCCTACTGTTTGTGGGCTGCAGGGGACACAAGAAGAGGAAAAACTGAACTTGAGCTCCCACTCCAGGGGGGAATCCTTCTTCCTCTGCCCTAAATCCCCCTCCTTCAAGAAACCTTCCCAGATGTCTTCTCAAGCTCTCCAGCAAAATCTTGCAGCCCGGCCCCAGTTTCTGCACGGCTGTAAGTGATTATCTACATGGATGTGTGTATATGGACATGTCATTTTTGTTTTAATGAATGCTTTATTTTTGTTGGTTCCATCTTCCCCCGGAGTGCATAAGAACTTTGAAGGTCGGATTTCTGTTTCCTCCCCTGCTCTTAACCACGTGCAATGTGCAGGGCGCCTGTGTTCAAAAGGCAGAAATCCAATCGGGCTTCCCAGAGACAACTGGCAGCATTTCCATGTGCCTTGGAAGAGGCAAAAGGGGTGCCTCACACCCACTCCCCGTGGCCCTCGATACCCTGTTTTTATCAGTTCTGTTGTGATCAGTATTATTGCCCCATTCTACTATGAGGAAGTTGAGCTCAGGCTTGTGGGACTTCTGGAGGGGCTCACTGCTGAAGAAGTGAAGAAGCAGACCTCCAGGTCATGCTCTTGCCTTGAGAGATTTACACTGGGCTTCACGGTTCCACCAACCTCAGGGTGTGTGGGTGCAGGAACGTTGTCACACATTCACCAGGGCCCTATTCTGTGGGGGGCCCTGGGCTGAGGTTTCCTTGTAAGTGTCATTACCAGACCTCAGGAGCTCATGTAACTTGTAAGTGGCAGACCAAAGCTCGCATCTAGGTCTTTCTAGTACCAAAATGCATGTATTTAACTGCTATGTCCTCCTGCCGTAACCATGCTCTAAAAGGATGTGAGTGAACTTCTAGAATTCACATTTCAGCCCTGGAGCTAGACCCACCACAGTTGAAACCCCAGTTCTGCAGCCTTGGGCAAGATGCCTCTTCCCTTCTCTGTACAGTGAAGAATAAATAAACAAACAATAAATAGTACCAACCTCATGGGCTGGTTTGAAGATTAAATGAAAGAATAAAATACATGTATGTGCATGCTTTCCATAATGTCTGGCATGAGGTGAGCATAAGTATTAGATTTTATTCTTATAATAGCAGTAATTCTCATTATTGACCTCGTCTAATCATCCCGGCCAACAGCTTGCCTAGCAAAGCCATCTTTGTCAGGGCACTGTCAGCACCGAAAGGCTTGAATTCCAGGGAGCCCCCAATTCCCCCAGAAGCTTGTACCAGAACCATCCTTGCAGCTGCTCGGGAAAGCCTATGCGTGCAGCCGGGCTGCAAAACCCAGGCCTTATTGATGTTCTGTCTTAGCCGACCCCACTCAGCTGCTCCACACATGTTCCATAAATGGGAGTCATTAGCGGCAAGCCCCATAAACACTCCCTCCTAACCATGCTGTGCCGCGTGTGCTGGATGTGGGGCAACCGCTCCATCAAGCCCCGAAGCCCAGATATGAAATAGCTATCAGCATGCATATAAACCAGCATGTCCTAAAAAGAGCCTTCCAGGGGCCAAGGAAGGGGGGGAAGTGGGGGGACAGCTTCTCTTGGCTGCCTGAGCAAGCTCTCACTTACCTCCTTGTAAAGGACCAGTTGGTTCAGATGAATAATCACAGGGATATGGCTCAGACTTTTCCACTGGGACATTTGAAAGTGATGATCTTCTTTGCATTTAATAAAACTTCTTTATTAGGTTCCCCAAATCTCAAGTTAACTGAGGGGGCAGATTCACTGCAAAGGGACCGATGGTCCTGGGTTTGCAAGGCTGAAACAGCACTATGGCAAACACATACGAAGGCATTGTGTGTTCAAGTGGCTGGTGGGGGAAGCTTGAGGAGCTGGATTGTGGCAAAACACAATCTTGCTCCCTCTCAACGGTTCTAGGGGAGCCTGGGATAGGGAAAGAGCCACAGCATGCACGGAGCTTCTCATTGGGGGTCTCAGTGAGAGGCTGCCAAAGAGGGGTGGGGCTTCAGAGAACCAAAGGCTAATATTCCAGATGCAAGCTTGTTGACTAGGTCTTTCCTAAGAAGAAGATGGAATTAGGTGCATTTAACTCAGTTAGGTACAGTTATGGCAGCAGAAGCTGCAGAGAGCAGGTAAATTTGTCTCTCCGAGCCTCAGTTTTGCCATTTGTAAAATGAAGAAAAACCTAGACTATCAGGTGTTGGAGGAAGCAGGATGTCTGGCCTGGGGTTATCCCTGGGGCTGGCATGAAGAAAGACACAGTTACTATCCCACCCTCCCCCAAATGCCCAAGAGGGTGTTCCCAGGGTGGCGGGGATGGGAAGCCCCAATTGTGGAGCATAGTGAGGGGCCTTTAGGGAAACCACAGCTTAGCAAGAAACAGTCCAGAGCTTGAGGCCACCAAGGCCAACTCCTGATTACTCCATGGCCCTCTGCCAGAGGGAGTGGGAAGGAGAGGGGGAATCTGAAGTTCAGAGGGGCAGAAAGAGGAAGCGGCGGGGGTGGGGGGGGGGGGCGAGGAGAAGGCGGAACAGAGAGGAGGCAACTTGCCAAACTGGGAAGAGGAAGAGGTGGGCAGAGGCCAGGCCTGCAGGCAGACCCACTGGGCCGCTTCGTCAGCAGCAGAAGCCATGTTGGCCCTGGGTCCAGCCCAGCCCCTAAGGAAGAGGAGGGGGCACTGCTGGTTCTCCTGAGGTGATGAGTTTTCAGGAATGAAGCAGGTGCTATAGAGAGGGAAATGGGGGGCGAGGGACATGGGGAGGACCTTGTTAGTTTGCCAACTTTTGAGCCAGAAGGGTTAGTGACAGGTTCAGACCCGCAGCCCTAGATGCATTCAGGTATGGGGTACAGGCAGATCCCAGTCACAAAGATTGGGTGGGTGACTGAATAAGGCACAGGTCCCAGTCCCAAACACTGCCATTGAGCTCCCCACCTTGCTTTCCTGGGCTGGCCTCTAACCTGAGCATCAGGAGCACCAGTCCCTCAGCTCCTTCCTCCCCCTGCCCATATGCAGAAAGCTTCCTAGTCTGACAGCGACCCCCACCGGAATGATACCTCTCTGTGCAGAGGGAACTCCTTATATGGCTCCATCCCCTCTAAGAACTGTCTGTTTCTTTCTCTCGAGATGACATCCCACTCTAGCTTTCAGACCAGAACCCTCTTCACACATTCTTGACAACGAGCAATATGGTTTCCTATTTTCCCATCTCCCACTCCCCTTATATTTCAGGGGGCTGAAAGGATGTGTGGCTCTTCCTGTGTCTTCATTATTGTGCTCCTTCTGTCTGCCCTGCTGTCCCAGTCCTGTGTTCAATGTTAATAACTTCACAAACTAGTCTAAGAGGCCGTGGGGAAGTGCTAGGTTGTCATCTCCTGAAAATGCAGATGGAATTTCCTCCTCTCTGCACCCCCAACCTGCAAACCCCTGACATTTCTACAGTTTGCCTCATTCCCTTCATCACACCATGCCCACCACTGGCCTTAGGTTTTGTTTATTATTCCTTTAAATTACATACCCCCTTAAGAGAGAAAAAGAAAGTCTGATATGGAGAACAAAGAAAGTTAAGGCCTTTTAAAGTACTTTTATGGAGGCTTTTCATGAACTTTACAAACGGAGTAAAAAACAAGTGTGAAAGGATTTTTCAAGGAAGGAACATGCTTTTGCAATTTGCTGGAAGTTTTCCCTTGTGTTCCAGAAAAGCAGCCTCCCCATTACTCACCAGGGAGGCACGCAGGCCAGGGAGGAAGGGGGTTCAGCGAATAAAAACAGGCCTTTCCCCCATCCATGTGCAAACAACACTTAATAATCAAATTGAAAAAACACACAAATGAAATTAAAACGTTTTCCAAATGGGCTGCAGCCCTGAGGCCAGACTTCATGGGGCCGTGGCTTGGGTGAATTTGTATCTTTGCCTTAATTGGGCTCCAGGCAAAGTGGCTGTGGGGAAAGCCAGATTCTGGTGTCAACAGGAGGGTAGGACACAGCCACTGGAGGCATGGAGGCCAGCTGGGAGCCAGCACCCCTGCCTCTCTGTTGCTTTGTCTCCCCAGGGTGTCACCCATCTCCTGGGACTCAGTTTATAAGGCTGCCCAGACCTCTCCCATATGGCTCACCCCTGTAACTGCACTGGGTCACTCACTCATTCATTTGCTCACTGAGTCCCATCAGCGATGGACTCACTATCTTTCATCCAATCTTAAAACAAAGACAAGAAGAAAAACCCCGAAGCCAAAACTTCTCCTGACCTCACGTCCCCTTTGGCTGTGAACCCATCTCTCAGCTCCTGTTTTGGTTGCCTGGACTCCGGTGTCCAGTTATTCCCTTCCTGATCTCTCCGGCACTCCATCTGCTTGGACTTCTGCCCACCTCAGCCCACCAGAACTGTCCTGCTGAGGTTAGGGTCAGTGCCCCCCTTTGTGTGAATAAATCAGGTCTCCAGCCTCATCCTTGTCCCAGGAGGGGGCCAACACCTCCTCCCAGAGACACTGCTCTCCCTTGGCTTCACTCCACCACTTCCTTGGGGTCCTCTCGTCTGTGCTGGCCATTCCTTCAGCACAGCCTTGGCTGGTCCCTCCGTTCCTCCTGACCTTTTGTCTCAGAGTAATCCAGTGTGCACTGCTTGAACCTTCTCTTTATACTCATTTCCTTGGTGATTTCATTCAGTCTCATGGCTTTGCAATTACTGCATGTACTGATGACTCCCACATTTTTTTCTCCTTAGCTTCCCCCCTGAATTTCAGACTTGTGTACCCAATGGCCTACTCAACATCACCACCTGGTTGTCAAATAGACATTTCAACCTTAGCATGTTGAAGATTGAGTCAAGTCCAAGGTCTTTACAGTGACCCTACATATTCTACCCTCCTTGAAACTTTTTCATACCCTCTATCCTCAGTGGGCTTCTTGCCATTCCTTGAAAAGACCAGGCCAGGGTCTCACTGTGGGGCCTCTCACTCACTGTGCCCTCTCTTTGGGAGGCTCTTCCTCCAGATATCCACACAGCTAACTTTAGTTTTGTTTTGTCCCAAACCAGAATCCAATTCAACATATTGCTGTGGTTCAGTCTTTTTAGTTTCTTGATCTAGAACTTTCCTACCACATTTTAAAAAAATGATATTGATTTTTTTTTTAAAGAAATGCTGATTGCCTTATAGAGTGTCCCTTGCTCCCCAGTGGCCAGACCATCTCCTCTTGGTGTCATTTAATATGTTCCTCTACCCCATGTATTACCTGTAAACATGGTGTCTCAGCAATCCTTCTCATATGGTGTCTCTTGCTAGTATCTGACAATTGTTGCCTTAAGCTCTCTGCTGGTTCCCTGAGCAGGCATTAGGGTTGCTTATCCATCCTCACTTATGTAGCCACGTGAACTATCATTGTTCCCCAAGGATTTTTCTTTGGTCACCATGCCTTCTCACTATATACAAATACATTTGCTTCCATTTTTTAAATCTACCTTCTTTATGCTAATGGTGTCCCAAATTCATAGCTGCAACATCTGCTAGAATCTTTGGTTGGATGATATTCATTCTTGTACTCTCTCTCTCTCTCCTCAACTCTCTGCAGAATGAACTTTGTGACAGGTATTACAGATGAAGCCAAGAACAAGGCAAATATACTTCCTGCCCTCATGGAATTTACTATCTATTGGGAAGCACAGACTCTAAGCAGATAGGCTGGAGAGCAGGCAGGGCGATGCATGTCAGGTATAGGAGGTCACACTGAGGACTTTGGGCTACAGATAAGAGGACCGAGAAGGCCCCAATTGGATCTGAGCAGTGTGTTCTCAAGGCAATCACTCAGACCATAAGGCAGAAAACAGACCAGAGGGAACAAGAGCAGATGTGCAAGTCCAAATAGGAGGCAGGTAAGAATTGATGGTGCCATCCCAAAATGGTAATTATATTTTCCTAACACCTGCTGTAGTTTTTCTCATCTGGCCACTTAATTATGTAGGTGTGAAGCTAAGAGCCACCACCTTAACTCAGGGCCTCACAATTGGTGTAGTGATATCCTACAGGACCTGCTCCCTCTACTTTGTCTTCATTGTGGAAGGGATGGGCTTTTCTTCTCCTCTTGCTTCTCTTCCCCTCCCCCACCCTGACTTTCTGGCGTTGTTCCCCCAAAAGTAAGGGAAGTGAATATTGTAATGTAACTTAGGAGGCCCTCTATGCCATGCTAAATTCTGCTAGCTTGTTCACTTTTATACCTGGAGATGTATGTGAAATGTTTTTTTTTGAGACCTTCCAATATCAGGACTGATGTCCATCTTAGTTTTGTGATCCTCCTTCTCAACCTGCAATATCCCTTCTGTCCCCCATTGTGCAGTATACTGGTGAAGTAGGCAATGACTGCCACCTAGGGAGAGGCCTGTTGTGGTGTGGAGTGGGAAGGGTAGGAGGAGGAAAGAAAAAGTTCAGGGAATAACAAGAAGTTGGGGGAGGATCCCAGAAAGAGCTTCTCTGGTACTCTTTGCTGGCCGAAGGGTAGCTGTGGGATTAGTCCTGAAAGGGAGCCAAGTTTTCCACCCCAGAAGATTATCCTATGGCCTAAGGATTATTTTAGGATGATTATTTTTAAGAAACAACAGAAATGGGAGAAGCTCTAAAAATTACATGGAAGTTACCCTTTTGAAAGAAATATTTACAGTTGACCCTTGAAAAACATGAATTTCAACTGCAGAGGTGCTATTTAGATAAGGATTTTTTGATAAATAAAGCACAATACTGTAAATGCATGTTTTCCACCTTATGATTTTCTTTTTTTTTTTAAAGACTTTATTTATTTATTTGACAGACAGAGATTACAAGCAGGCAAAAGAGGCAGGCAGGGAGAGAGGAGGAAGCAGGCTCCCTGCTGAGCAGAAAGCTCAAGGCAGGGGCTCCATCCCAGGCCCCTGGGATCATGACCCGAGCCGAAAGCAGAGGCTTTAACCCACTGAGCCACCCAGGCGCCCCCACCTTATGATTTTCTTAATAACATTTTCATCTCTCTAGCTTACTTATTGTAAGAATATAGTCTATAATACATACAACATATGAAATGTGTGCTAATCAGCCATGTTATTGGTAAGGTCAGCAGTAGGCTTTTAGTAATGAAGTTTTGGGGGAGTCAAAAGTTGTATGTAGATTCCTGGATGCAAAGCGGTCAGCACCCCTAACCACATTGTACAAATCTCCATTTGAAACAGTGTCTCTTTCTCTGAACCAGGAAGAGAAGAATGACTAAATCTCTAGAAACTTATCAATGGGGAAAGCATGGACTTAAACCTGCACAATAACCATACCCTTATTTACCGTGCTTTGTCTAATAACCTTCCACAACTGGCTCTCCCTGCGCCCTCACATCATCTGTTGTCTTTAGCTGGAGATGTTATTTAAGGTGGTGGCTTGGGCCACTTCAGAGAATGATTCAGTTTTCCTGGATCTCTCTCACGTATATAGGAGGAATACATGTTATTAAGCTTCCGTTTGTTTTTCTCTTGTCTTTTACTACAGGAGGAGTTTCAGCGTAGAACTTAAAAGAGTAGAGGGAAAACAGTTTTTCCTCCCCAACAGTCCCAATGTTTTAGAGGTTAATGTGACATGGGAGGAGTTAAGTTATCCAAGGAGCTCACTCGAAACTCAACACCCTCCAGATTCAAAGTGGGCCAGACTATACCACTTGAATTTTATTAGGAAGTAAATGAACTTTCTTCAAAGGTATATGCAGACATGTGTGCATTTGCTTCCTGGTTAAGGGAGGGAACGTGACCCTTTCAAATGTGAACAGATACCTGTATTCCTCCAGTGTGGTGGGCCAAAGGCTAAGTAAGTGAGTGAATGGATAAACATACAAATGCCATGCATTGTGAGGTATGGGACAGACCATCATTCAGGGCAGGTGAGATGCTTTCTCCTTTCTGAGAGTCAAGATCATAGGCAAGGAAAAGGCCAAGAGTATACAATAGGATATTTGGGAAGGAAAGATAGAACTGACAGGGAAGGAGCTGAGCCAGGAAAAGGGGGGAAAGAGGGTGACTGGGGAGCTAAGACCCACCTTTTAGGTTTCCCCATGGCTTTACTATAATTACTCAATTCTTGGCCTGCTAAAGAGTAGCTCTTCAAAGAGCTGAGAAAATGCTTTTTGACTCTGAAGCTGAGTTCATTCCAACTGTAAAACTCACTCTGCTCCCCAGGTCCTCAGGCTTGAGCACAAGAAGAAAGGTATGCACCAGGTTGAAAGTGTAAAGGAAAGTTCAGCTGGCTGGAGCCTTCCCATTAGGGCTATGTAGGTAGATGAGTAACAGAGTCAAGAGGGGTAGCCTTTCAAATGTTTAACCATGGTGAGTCACCTCCGCAGAGACCCCAAGGACATAAGGACCCTGTGGCAGCCAGAACATACTTCTAAGGTCACATCTTGGTGTTGGATCTTTTCCTGGAACAAATGGACAATAAAAGTCAACATTGACTAATATTCCTTGAGTCCCCCACAGAGCCTGGGCCTGAAGAGCCCAGAGGCAGTCCTTAAAATATTTGTCCTTGAATAATTATGCAGCTCTGACTGTGGGCTACACATGATATGTGGGGGAGAGGGGTGAACAAGGTAAGCTCCCTTCTTAATGATAGTTTAGCAAGACAGGAAGACAATGACACAAATGATTGTGATTCAGTGAAGGAAGAACTAGAAGAGAGCATAGAATGTGAGTCTGAGGGAGTGCAGAGGAGGGCATGGCCACCCCTCCTTGACTATTGGAGAAGAACTTTTGAAATGAGTCTTGACAGTTGAGTAAAAATTCTTCAGAAAGAGGGGTAAAAGATACCTCTCGGTTCTTCCTCCGACCAGAAGAAGCAAGTAATATAAAAAGATATGGGGAGAAAAAGAACTGAAAGCAGGGATTCAAACAGATACTTGCACACCAATGTTCTCAGCAGTGTTGTGCACAGCTGCCCAAAGATGGAAACTACCCAAGCGTCCATTGACAGATGAAGGGATAAACAAAATGCATTGCATAAATGAAATATTAATTAGTCTTAAAAAGGAAGGAAATTCTGATACATGCTGCAACCTGGATGAGCCTTGAAGACATTATGTCATGCCAAAAAAGCCAGACACAGAAGAATACAAATTGTGTGATGCCACAAATATGAGGTACCGAGAACAGTCAACTTCTAGAGACAGAAGGTGGAATGGTGGTTACCAGGGGCTGGAGGAGAGAGAGAATGGGGTGTTATTGTTCAATGGGGATGGGGTTTGAGTTAGGATGATGAGAAGTTCTGGATATGGATGGCGGTGAAGGCTGCACAACAATGGGAATGTACTTAATGCCACTGAACTGTATGCTTCAAAATGGCTAAAATGCATGGGCGCCTGGGTGGCTCCATTGGTTAAGCATCAGACTCATCATTTCTGCTCAGGTCATGATCTCAGTGTTTTGAGATCAAGTCCTGCATCAGGTTCTGTTTAAGATTCTCTCTCTCCCTCTCTCTCTGCCATCTCTCTCTCTCTCACCCCATCTCCATCATCTCCCTCTCTCTCACCCCATCTCTAAGAAAAAAAAGAAGGCTAAAATAGTAACTTTTATGTTATCTAGATTTTACCACATTTTTTAAATGACAAGAAGAAAAAAAAAGATGTGGGAAAAGGAATCATCATGGTGTTTTTGGAGAAAGATGACATGTAGGAATGGCTAAAGATTCAGGTGAGATGAGAGACCAAGTAATGGGAGGCCTCGTCCAAGTGATGGAAAGTTCTGTACCCGGGGAGGTGGGGCTTCACATCAGGGAAGCAGAAAGTTCACAGAGCTGGGAAGCAGGGAAGTCCCACAGTGTTGGAGAAAGTTCTAGCCATGAGAGAAGAAAGACGAGGGGTGAAAGGCTAACTACGCGGCACTGCAGGAGTGTCTGTGAGATCGGAGGGGAGCTGGGACCTGCCATGGTGATGAAGACAGGGTAAGAGCCTCCAGAGATGAAGTCGAGCTGATAAAACATATGTCTGTGGCACTGAGCGTGAGGCTGAAGGAGTATAGGAAACTGAGTCTTCTGTCTTGGGACAGACTTTTGTCTTCTGTCTTGGGACAATTCTGAGTCTTCTGGTTTGGGACAAAGAGGGCAGTGGGACCAGCCGCTAACTTCAGGATTTCAGGAAGAAGGGTGTTTTATGGGTAAGAACACAAATTTGATTTGAGACATATTTAAGTTTAAAATGCACTTGTACTTAGAACATGTTATTACATAATGTCTTTTATTTGTCTCCATTTCTTTTACTGTGTTCTCGCATCTATGGCTAGATATTTAAACACATGATTCCAGTGTATGCATATGTGCATTCATTCATTCGGTCATTCAAAAGGCATTTATGGAGTACATCTGCATTGCTCATGCCACTTGAATCTTCAACTCCACCCCAATGCCAAGAATAAGCAGCGAATCTGGGCATGGGATACCGGTGTTCTGCTATTAGGTGCTTTTCACTCTACAGTAACTTATTCCCTCTGAAGAAAACAAGCCAGGTGTGTAACAAGGCTCTCTCTATGCTTGTATCTCATTTTAATTCTCACAGCTACCCCATGTGACCATCACTGTTATTCTTTTTGGGGGAGGGAAGGATGATAAAGGGACATCAGGAAACCTTTGAGGGTGAAGGACGAGTGCATCATGATTGTGACAATTGTGGAACAGGTATATCTAGAAGTCAAGACTTATCAACTTGCACATTTTAAATTTGTGCAGTTCATTGCATGATAATAACACCACAATCAAGCTATTTTATAAAAGTTTTGGTCCAGAACAACAAAGTGACTTTCCATAAGGTGTGGTTTGCTGAAAAGAAATCGATAGTTGAGACAAAAAGACAAAAAAAAAATCTGTCTTTTTGTGTTTTCCTTCATTTCTTTTCTTACCACTTCAAGTTGTCTCCCTTTTTTTTTTAAGGGACCGCTTCCTCCCCTGCCCCCTGTCTTCTCCAGAACTGCTTTGGTTCAAAAAGCAATTCTGTTCATTTGTTTCAGGTATAATGTATATAGGTCAAATTTATCCTTTTTAGTGTACATCCTGTGTGTTTTTTTTTTTTTTTTTTTTTTTTTTTTTTTTTTTTTTTTTTTTTTTTTTTTTTTTTTTTTTTTTTTTTTTTTTTTTTTTTTTTTTTTTTTTTTTTTTTTTTTTTTTTTTTTTTTTTTAAATTTTTATTTATTTGTCAGAGAGAGGGAGAGAGAGAGAGAGAGCAAGCACAGGCAGACAGAGTAGCAGGCAGAGGCAGAGGGAGAAGCAGGCTCCCTGCCGATCAAGGAGCCCGACGTGGGACTCGATCCCAGGACGCTGGGATCATGACCTGAGCTGAAGGCAGCCGCTCAACCAACTGAGCCACCCAGGCGTCCCAATCCTGTGTGTTTTGACAAACACGTACATACATGATCTACCAC
The DNA here is from genome assembly GCA_004024625.1 of Mellivora capensis. Classification (NCBI taxonomy): domain Eukaryota; kingdom Metazoa; phylum Chordata; class Mammalia; order Carnivora; family Mustelidae; genus Mellivora; species Mellivora capensis. The sequence continues at coordinate 37,317 of PISX010004704.1, read as the reverse complement.
CACAACCAAGACAGAGAACATTTCCATCACTGCCAAGTTCCCTTGTGCCCTTTGGAAGTTAGTCCCCTCCCCTCAGTCAGCTTCTGGAAACCACGGTTGCATTTTCTTTCTGTATGGTTTTGCCTTTCCCAGAATGTCATGTAAATGGAATTCTATAGCCTGTAGCCTTTGGAGTCTGCTTCTTTCTCTTGGCATGGGATTTCTCAGCCTTAGCACTCTTGACATTGGGGCTGGATCATTCTGTTGTGGGGTCTGCCCTATACAAGGCGGGATGTTTAGTAATATCCGGTCCTCTACCTGCTAGATGACATCTTCATCCAGTGGCATCTCCCTCCCCAACTGCCACAACCAAAAATGTCTTTAGATATTGCCAGATGTCCCTTGAGGGGGAGAATTGCCCCTGGTTGAAGACCACGGACCAAGCACAATGCATTTGAGATCATGCATATTGGTTCATGTATCTTTGATGTTTGATGGTTCATGTATCTTTGATGTTTGATTCTTTTTACTTAGGCAATGTTAACTATTCCCTCATACTGTCTGTGCAAAAAATGATAATTCAGAACAAATCCAAAACACTGAATGGACATAGACCAAAACCATGGTTGGAAAAGGCCTCTCTGGGATGAAGAAGGGGCTGGTATAAAGACAGCAGGTCATTTTCCTCTGAAAACATATCTTCCTCTGCACAGAGACTTGAATTATGGCATTGACTACCTTCAATCTGAATAGGAGGCATTGGCCAGAAGATCTTCTGCTACTGACCTTCCCATAAAGTAACCACACTCAGGTGTCACCGCCGAAAACGTGGCAGCACATCATTGGTGACTGCGAAGGGCAGTGTCCCTCGTCTCCAGTGGGGTGTGTTGCTCAGTCCGTCTCTTGGCGCCTCCCGTAGAAAGCAGGGATTACAACACCAGCAGGACGGTTGGCACGGCTTTGGAGAAGTGCCAGGAAATGAAGGACGAAAGCAAGTCCAGCCTTCTGCAAGTGGCTGGGCGGGCACAGCCATCTTCCCACTCTGGTTTCCACTGTTTGCTTGTTGGCTCCATTATGCATACTTCATGCCGTCTGTCCACTAATGGCCTGCACCCACTTAATTGTGTGTGACCACACATCTGCTGTGTGGTGAGCAGCCGTCATTGTGCTTCAGGGGTGGCGCAGGGCTCTCAGCAGGGGAAGGCTCTCCAACATTCTGGAGCAGGGAACGGGGAGCTAAAAATGCCCCGTGCTTGGCCAGACATAGTGCATTTGGGATTTGTGCACTGGAGTTTCTCTTTGGAACAAAAACCCTGCTGGGGGAAGCATTAGAGGAATGGGTCTTTGCACTTTCTTTTGGAAAAACATTGTTTATAATAATAACAATCACGTGATTTTGCAAAGCTGCGTTTGTTGACTTATTAAGTAAATAAGCAAATAAATTTAGTATATAGCTGGCCCCCAATGCAAAACTGGAAAAGAGATAAAGCTGGTCATGGGTACTTCTAGACTCTTTCTAGGAGCCTTTTGCTTGCCTTTTAACAAACTTAACAAATACTGAATGAGTAACTCCCATGCTGTAGGGCCTGTGTGGGGAGGTACATCAACTCACCACACTGTATACCTTAAATATTATAATTTTGTCAATTATGTCTTGATAAAGCTGGAAACAAAAAGAATGCAGGAATGATGAAATGCAGTCTTCCTCCTCCAGTAGCTCGCGGCTGTGTCATGTGGACAGCTGCAAACAGCTGTATTGCCGTGTGACTGAACACACAGTGCAGGCAGAGAGGCAGCCGCTGCTCTTGGCCATCACACTTTCTCATGCCACACGACGGAGACTTTTAGCTGTCAGATGTTGAATTCCAGGTTGATTCATTCAACAAATACTATGGGTCACACTCTGTTCTAGGTATTGGGTAGATAGTAGTGGACCAGAAAAAGATAAAAACCTTCCTTCAGGGGTCTTATAGTCTCATGGGGAGAGGACCCCATCGCAAAGATGAAGAAGTAAGTCACATGGTAGATCATATAGAGAAACATAAGGCAAGCCACAATTCTTGTTCACCAAGGCAGTCAGGGAAGGCCTCATACTTGAACAAATACCAGAAGGAGTGGGAAGGTCAGATAGCTCTGGAAAGAACATTCCATTTTTTTAAAAAAGATTATTTATTTATTTATTTGACAGACAGAGATTACAAGTAGGCAAGAGAGGCAGGCAGGGAGAGAGAGGAGGAAGCAGGCTCTCTGCGGAGCAGAGAGCCCGATGTGGGGCTCGACCCCAGGACCCTGGGATCATGACCTGAGCCGAAAGCAGAGGCTTTAACCCACTGAGCCACCCAGATGCCCTTGGAAAGAACATTCCAGATACAGAAATCAACAAGCATAAAGATCCTGTGGTAGAAGCATGGCACTGGAGTGATACTAAGGAGACCTGTTTACCTGCGGTGGTGGGATGGTAGCAGCGGACAAGGTCCAGGTGGAACATCAGATGAGGAAGGTCTTGCAGGCTATGGTGAGGGCTTTCCCTTTCATTCTGTGTGTGATGGTATGTGCTATGGTCTGAATGTTTGTGTCCCCCCCGCTTCCCAGGTTCATATGTTGGAATCCTGATGCCCAGTGATATTAGGAGGTGGGGCTTTTGGGAGGTGATTAGCCCATGAGAGCAAAAACCTCATGAATGGGATTAGGGTCCTTGGAAAAGAGAACCTTAGACTCTCCACAGAGACTCCCTCACCTCTTCTACCATATGAGGCTACAACAGGAAGCTTGTGACCCAGAAAAGGATCCTCCTCAGACTATGCCAGTATCTTATATTCCACTCCCAGCTCTCAGAACTTTGAGGAATATGTTTCTGGGGTTTATAAGCCACACAGTCTGTAATATTTGTTTTAGCAGGCCAAACAGACAGAGACGGTAAGCTACTGGAACATTTGGAGCAGGGGGATGATATCCTACGACTTATGTTAACAGAAACTCAATCTGGCTGCTGCATTGAGAATAAGCTGTAGGGAGGAAAACTAGATAAAGTAAAGATGCTCTTAAAGTGGATCAGGCTTGATAGATGGTGGTTTTGACCAGTGGAGGGGACCAGAAGCAATTGGATTTTACATATATTTTTAAGAAGGGCCATTGGATTTGTTGACAGAGATGTAAGGTGAAAAAGAAAGAGAAGAATCAAAGATTATGCCAAGATCTTTGGTCTGAGCAACTGGAGACAGGATTTCCATTTACTGAGAAGGAGAAGACTATGGGAGAAGAAAGAGAGGTGGGTCAGGAGTTTCATTTTTTTTTTAAAGATTTTATTTATTTATTTAACACAGAGAGAGAGATCACAAGTAGGCAGAGCAGCAGGCAGAGAGGAAGGGAAGCAGGCTCCCTGCTGAGCAGGGAGCCCGATGCGGGGCTCGATCCCAGGACTCTGAGACCATGACCTGAGCCGAAGGCAGAGGCTTAACCCACTGAGCCACCCAGGTGCCCCAGGAGTTTCATTTTGCACACATGAAGCTTGTGACAATATTAGTGAGGTGATGACAAATGGGCAGTTGGCAATAAGAGTCTGCAGTTCGGAGGAAAGTTCTAGGTTGCAGATGCAAAACTGAGAGTCCTCAGGGCACACAGATTGCAGGAGCATGGGTGACGCTACAAGGGAATGAGTAGAGATGGAGGAAAGACAAGCTCTGTGCACTCAACTCAGGAGTATGCTAGCATTTGGAGTTGAAAGAGACTGAGAAGGAGCAGTCAGGGATATAAGGCCAATTCTCTTGGAATTGAAGAGAAGAAAGGGAGTCAGTAAGGGGGAGTGAAAGCTGATGAATAGGGATGAATGCCATTGACAGGTCAGGCAAGGTGGGTTCTGGAAATTGACCTTTGGATTTAGCATCACTAGGGTAACTGTCAACTTGATAAGAGCAATTTGTGGAGTGATGGGGACAAAAGTCTGAATGGAGATGGTTCAAGAAGAATAGGAGGGGTGCCCTGCTGGCTCAATCAGTAGATGCAACTCTTGATCTTGGGTCATGAGTTCAAGCCCCACCTTGGGCATAGAGCCTACTTAAAAAAAAAAAAAAGAATAAGAGACAACACTTGACAAAATTTTCTGCTGCGAAAGGAAAGACAGACAAGGGATGGAGGTCAGAAGGAGATGTATGAAAAGAGAGTTTTGTTTAGAAGATGAAAGAAATTCCTGGACATCCATATGCTGGTAAGATAGCCCATGGAGGAGGGACACTGATGATGAAGGAACTGAATCTGTGAGGCCTTGACCTAAAGACTATGCGATGGCGTGATGCACAATAATTATGTAGACTAAGGAGCAACACAGAAATACTAATGGTATAATGTTCTGTGGTTAAAAAAGAAGAAACAGGGACGCCTGGGTGGCTCAGTTGGTTGGACGACTGCCTTCGGCTCAGGTCATGATCCCGGAGACCCGGGATCGAGTCCCACATCGGGCTCCCAGCTCCACGGGGAGTCTGCTTCTCCCTCTGACCTTCTCCTCGCTCATGCTCTCTCACTGCCTCTCTCTCAAATAAATAAATAAAATCTTTAAAAAAAAAAAAGAAGAAACAAAATGGAATGGACATATAAATGCAAATGGGTAAAATATAAGCATTTGAGCAAAGACGTGAGGGAAATGTGCAGCATGGTAATAGTTGCTTTGGCTAATATTTTTTTCTCTTTCAATTTCTAATCATTCTGTAACATCTTTTTGTTGGTATTATGAAAATGTTTTAAATGAACTAAATCGCTGTTTGCAACTTTGCACCATATGAACATGATAACGGGAATAAAGACATTGTGTGAATGAAATTTACAATGGGTTTTTCAGTTGATTTGTTTGATTTGTTCCTTTAGTGAATATTCATTGAGCACCTGCCATGTCCAGGTACCCCAGATAAAGTTGTGAACAAGGCAGCTTGAGGTCCCAATCCTCAGGATCAGTCTGGTTATCAGAGAGCAAAGGAGCCAGCCCAGTCAAGCTTCAAGGAGGGAGAGTGGGAGAGCCAGGACCATATTCACTCCCTGAGAAAAAACATTTCTTATTTCCAGCAGCTGTGCTGTTCCCACCAGCCCGCCAGGCATAGGATCTTGACCCAGAACTGGAGGGTCACCACCCATCACCTTTTACAGGGTCCATTATAATGACTGGTCTTCCTGCCTTCTTGGCTTCTCCCTACTCTCCAGATCCATACTGCTGCTGGGACTCTACAGGGTTGGCCTGCCTTGGCTGCGAGTCTTGGGCTGGCATCACCCACACTTGCAGCTACAATGCAGCTTTGTGTGCACATGGAAAATTCCTTTCCCAAGGCTGTGCCCAGTGCCAAAGTTTGTGTTCTCAACTACAATGCTAAATCGCCTCCTGATCCCCAGGCTATATCATCTTCAGGGGCCATTAGTTAGTACTCCCATCTTATAACAACAGCAGTCCCTGGAAAACAAGATGGGAGCATGAAACAGCACACTGATGACTTTTAGACACAGCCTAAACTTAGTCTTGGGACCACTCAACAGGAGATGACACTCTTTGGTACTCAACGGTACTAGAAAAGGTACTAGAAACTTTGGGGGAAAACCACTTGTTAAGTCACTTAGGAAAAATAAGAAATAGCAGTAAGACAAAAATCCTAAAATCCTATTCATTTATATTGAGAGGCAACAAATGCTGTTCATTTATATTGAGAGGCAACAAGGTATGGGAAGGACATGGACTTTGGTGTTAGATGAGCCTGTCTTAACATCTTGATCTTACTGCCTACTTGCTGTGTCAGAAACAAAACTGCTGTGGACTCAGTCACCGGTAAGTGAGAATAATGTCATTGTCATCAGGAATAAAGGAATTAAACATAAAGTATGTGGCACACTGGAGGTACTTAATCAAGAATCACTATATTATTTCTCCTGCACTCTTACAGCATTGTGGTGTGAGCACATGCTTGTGCCTGCAGGCCATGTGTGTGTTGAGTGTGTGATCCCAGCTTGAACCCAGGAGTGAGCTTGCTGAGAGGAGTCTTCAAAAGAGAATGAGGGGACAGTTTGGTCAGACGTTCCCCAATGGGCAAAGGGGGCGTTAACCTTAGACATGGCTTCCTGGCCTGGTCCCAGAGATGTGAATTGGAGGAGGAGCTGCAGAAAGATACCAAATGAGTTAGTTTTATGAAGGTGATAAGGACAACTGCAGAGTGCACAGGACAAATCCCACTTCTGAGAAGGCCAGGGAGGTGCGGTCACATGGAGGCCTCAGGAGTCAATACCACCACACTACCCCCCAAGGGTCTGGAGACCTGGGGTGGCAGATGGCAGTAGCCGGGGCAGGGGAGCATTCTCAGGGAGAAGTCCCTCCCTTCTCAATGGCTTTTGGACAACTGTGAGGGGGTCAGGCAGTTTTTCTTGAGCTCACCTGAGATACCCCAAGGAGCAGAGAAATTGCCCATGGGACATTGAGGGGAACAGGAGTCTCAATTTACTAATAGGGGTGGGATGCAGGTTCTCACTGGGAATGTCCTCCATGAGCTGGTCCTGGGCCTCCTTACTCTGGATACATTCCTTGTCTTTTTCCTGCTCTGCTCTGTGTTCCAGGGGGCTGCCCTTGTCAACTGTGTTTCTGAGGCCTCTTATTATGGACTGAATGCTTATGTCTCCCTCAAATGTATATGTGGGGATTCTAGCCGTCAAGGTGATGATATTTGAAGGTGGGACATTTGGGAAGTGATCAGCTAATGAGCAGGGCCCTCAAGAATGGGACTAGTGCCCTTGTAGAAGAGACCCCAGAGAGCTCTCTCACCCCTTTCACTACGTGAAGACATCGTGAGAACACAGCCATCTCTGAATCAGGATGTGGGCTCTTACTAACACTGAACCTGTCTGTGCCTTGATCTTGGACTTCCCAGTCCCCAGAACTGTGAGAAATAAATGTTTATTGTTTAAGCCACCTGATCTGTGGTATTTTGTTACAGAAGCCCACACTAACTAGGATCCCCTACAGTAGTGGGTTTCTGGCCAGGCATTAGCAGGAGAAGTGGGGAGTGGTGGGAGTTGAGTGGAAGGAAGATGGCAGTATCTGGGTAGCTCCTCTAGCAATGACTCTATTTCTCTGTGGCTCCCGCTCACACCAAACAAGCCCATCATACCTCTGGCTTGTACCAAATCACCCTGTTCTGAGCTCTATAACCTTGGCCTCGTCTCTTGCCTCTCCAACCTTGAGGTAGCAGTGACTCCCCAAGGTCACTCATCCTTGGTTGCCTCATTGTGCCTGTTTGGGTTTTCCCCTCCTTTATCACCAGTGTAACCAGTTCCCTCTATTGTAGAAGTGATATAGTTCCTGTTCTACTGTTTCAACTCCACCATCTTCCCCATAAGCTAAAGAATCCCAGGTTTTATTTATGTGGAGATTTTATATATATATATATATCTGAAGAGGACCTTATAAAGTTTCATGAGATGCTAAAAATGACGCCCACTTGAGTTATTCGAGTCTTACTAATCCAAGAGTCTCTCTACCCCAATATCCCCAGGAAATAGCAGGCTCGTTCCCAAAACCCAATGAGATGATTCTCTGGTCTTTCTTCCCTCAGCTTGAGCTCATATGGACTGACTTGCATGGTTTGCATCCCACTGAGGTTAGGGCATTCGATTCTATTTCAGATTTACTTCCTGCTTGTGGGTAGACAGTTACAGTAATGGCTCCCAATGGAGCCAGGACTCCCTCCGTACATCCACACCCTGGTGTCATCCCCTCCCACACTGACTAGGAACTTGGCCATGCAACTTACTTTTGTTAATGGGACAGCCAATGTAACATAAGCAGAGACTGGGAAAATGATTGTGTGTTGAGCCTTTTCCCCTTTCTTGCTGCTTTTGGAACCCAGCCAGCATGTGACGAAGCTGAGGCTGGTCTCTGGAGATGCATGGCCCGGCTAACATCCAGTACTGATTGCTAGAATAGTGATTAAGGCCATCTTGGACTACCAAAGCCATTTTGAGCTGCCAAATGATTGCAGATGCCCCCAGGTGAAATGAGGAGAAGAATCACCCAACAGAGCCCAGACCAAACTGCCGACCCCCAGAAACATGAATAAATACAACAGTGGTTGCTTGTAGCCACTGAGGTTGGGATGGTATGTTGTGCAGCAAGGACTAACTCACACAATCCCCTTTCTGCCTTTGGTTCTTTCCTACCAACATACCAGCATGTTCTTCCTGTTAACCTACACTTCTGGAACCCTCTGACCCTCCCAGGTACCTCAGCTCACTGAAGGTAAATTCACCCTCTACCAATGGCTATCCCTGTACTACTTCCCCTCAAGAGTTAAGGCTTAACTTCATTGCATGCAAAGTTTTCTTTAAAAAAAAATTTTTTTTTTTTTTGGAAAAAAATGTGGTTTTTGCTTCCAAATGATGTTCCAAAGCTCTCTGGCTCACCAAAGAGTAATCCCTCAGCTGGAAAACGCAGCGATGCTGCTATTTTGGTATGGCCCCAAGCCTCTGGCTTCTTGATGCTGCCAGGGCTGCCGATGCTTCTTCATGGAAAACTAAATCAACTGCCTAAGACACCGAGACTTGTCCCAAAGGGCTATTTCATAAAGGAGAGGCCCTCGCCTTCTTTCCATCCTGCCTCTTTCTACCGAACCCCTCAGGCCCCCAGCCAGAGATGGATCTTCTTCCTCTGGAGCAATGAACTTCTAACCTGCTTAAGTGGAGGCCCATCTGTTGTCCCCGACCCTTTGGCCTCTCCCCACACTCATCCTAATTGTTCTCTGATGAAAGCTGAACGTAAGCCTATGTAACACTGCAAAAATGCACGGCTGGCCGACCAAACATTAACAAGAAAGACAGCTATGAGAAAACAATATGCCTGTTTGCTCGACCTCCCTTTCTGCCGGCAGACTAATTCTGGAAACTTTCCTGCTCTCCGGGGGAAGAGGTGCTTTGCTAATCCTGCCAAGTGTCAAAATGGATGGTGTTTGAACAACTTCCTTCGGCTAGTGCTGTTTTTCAGACTCTCCCTTGATAGAAACTCTCATGGATTCGGAGCAGGCACTATCTCCCTTGGATCCAGTACAGGGGCATAGGGGGAATGGTTGAGGAGGGCATCACTTCTTATGGAAGCAGTTACCTTTTCTCAAGCACTGTTTTATCCTATAAGAAGATTAGGTAGGTGGGCAGAGGTCACTGAGGAGCAACAGAAGCTCCAGAGGCCACCTGAGGGACTGGCAATGACTCATCAGCCACAAGGAAAGGGACTGGGGCTTGGAGGAAGACCAAGAGATTCAGGGCCCAGGCCAGTGGTCTAAATGTCAACAGTGACCCCCTCTTGGGAAATGCCTTCAGGATCCAAGATTCCTAGGCCTCGCCAGTCTGGGTCAAAGAAGGTTCATGACGGCAGTCACAGACCTGGCCCCACTTGCTTATTTCCCTCTCCCTGAAAGTTCCAGGAGTGCTCTTTTCTGCTCTCATGTCTTTAGGGAACTTTTCCTTGGCCTACTCCCAGCTAAATCATCCTTGGAATCTGCTCATCTACTTCTCCTTCCTTTGTGGCCCCACCATGTCCTGGACATTTTTTCATGGAGAACTTCTACGCTTGATTACACTTACTTGTCTGCAGATTCATCTCCTCTTAATGGACTCTGGCCTACCACAGAGAGGGGACACCCCATATTTACTCCATATCCCCAGCTACCAAGCTGGTGTGTGCACTCAGTAGGCCCTCAGTAAATATCCTCATTTTCCATTTAACTCAGAGAAGGTAGCCTGCCCAAGGTCACCCCACAGTTGAGTGCCTGAGCCTGGGTTTGTCCTAATCTAAACCTGGGACAAACCCAGGTTTGTCCTAATCTAAAGCTTTTGCCGTTCCTCTGTTCTACCTGGTCTCCCCAGTTAGTGACCCCTCCCCACCTCTCTCTCTCTCACACACACATACACACATACACATGCATGCTTAGGCACACACATGTCACAAGACAATATGGGTAGAATTACAGACTGTCAGAGGCAGAGATGATCTAAGACATCATGGAAACCCACTCAATTCTTTAACAAAGAAACTGAGGCCAAAGACATGAAATCATTTGTGTGAGCTGATGTGCTTTGAACTAACTTTAAAATGTGGTCTGGGGCTAGTCTTGTTGGTAGTCACATTCAACTTATCAATTTATATCAGAGGCGCCTGGTCGGTTTAACTCACAGCCTCATGGAAGAAACGTAGCCAAGAGATACACGGTGCCTGCCTTCTGAGAGACTTCAGTGTAGTTGGGAGAGAAATATGAGCATAACTATAAATCCAGGGTAGGACGTGAAGAATTCAAAGCGGTTCAGGGCCTCAGAGGAGGGAGAACTCGAATTGACTGGGCAGAGGCAGGAAAGCCTCTCATGGATGATAAACTGAGACAAGCCTTACAGAGGCCGGTTGATGGGAAAGTCCAGGCCAGGGCACAGCACATGTGTTGGCATAGAGGTGGGAAAGCACATCCTGTGTCTCAGAGGAATGGTTCCAAGCACGCTGCCTGAAGGTGTGAGATGGAGGTGGGGCTGCAGAGGGGTACTGGCGTGTGCTTTGGGGTGATGAGAGGAGGGAGGAAGCAAAAACATCTTCACAAGTTATCTCAGGAGAGAATGATGCTGACAAGCCCATCTGGGAAAGGAGCTAAAGGGACAGAGACCTGGGGATTTACAAACAGTAAGAGAAAAAGAAAAGCTCAGTAATTTGGACCCAATTAGAACAGAGTTCTTTATGCTGCAAGAGAGAGGAAGGGGGATCCTGCTTTAAGGCATTCATAGGCTTTTCCCTTCTGCCCCCCCTCACCCTAGATATCTATCTGCCGGTAGGAGGAAGCACGACTATACACTGTACAGGCGTGATGGGGCATATGGGTTGGGCGGGGTGGGGGGGGATCTGTGTGTGCAGATTCATGTTGATTCAGAAGGAATTCCAAGAGAGACCCAGGTAATGTTTAGTTGGGGTCATTCAAAATAGGATTTTGCAGAAAGTTCTAGCCTTTAGGAGTCAGACCATTATCTTGAGAAGGGATTTTCCAAATTCATCCTCCTCCCCCGGTGTATCAAGACTAAGCCTAGAGCTCAGAGTTCTTCTGTTTGCAGAGTAAGAGACCAAAGCCAGTCCTTTAGGGCTTGTAAGAGTCAGAAAGGAGGAAATAGAAGTAAAGGAAAAGCCTACCCTTTTTTCTGTACCTGAAAATCTTTTAAAAAGAGGAGGAAGTGGATAGAGTGGGAATAGCCAAGCAATCAGGGAGATTGCCCCCTGCTGTTCGCATCTCTGGGCCTGCAGAGGGGAGGGTGATAGCAAGGTATTACCCTTAAGAGTCTGGGTGGAAGCCGCTTCACAAGCCACTCCATTAGAATCCAGGGCACAGCCCCAGAAAAGGAGCTCCATACGGTCTGTCTTGGGGAAGACTGAAGTTCAGCTTCCCTGGGCACACCCTGGGGTGCAGATGCCAAGGTGGGAGACAGTGGGCCCACCAAAGGGCCTGCTCTTATGATACCAGGTGACCTCTCAGCCACGTCTGAGTAGTGGACCTGCCAGCTAACAGACTGGGGAACGGAAGAGAGGCCGAGGCGCCAAACTGTCACCAGGAGCATTACCTGGGCTGGAAGAACAGGACATGCTTTCCGTTCTGGGTTCGAGGAGGTCAGGTGTGACCCTGGGCTGGAAGAACAGGACATGCTTTCCGTTCTGGGTTCGAGGAGGTCAGGTGTGACCCTGGGCTGGAAGAACAGGACATGCTTTCCGTTCTGGGTTCGAGGAGGTCAGGTGTGACCCTGGGCTGGAAGAACAGGACATGCTTTCCGTTCTGGGTTCTAGGAGGTCAGGTGTGACCCGGGCCAGAAAAGAAGGGCCTCTCCCCAAAGACCAGTGCACAGCACACGTGTGAGGGCCTCGGTGGGACCAAAGAACCCACCCACTGCCTCTGGTGCCAGGAGAGGAGAAAGTTTCTTCACTCCATAAGCCCACGCTTCTAGGGTGGGGACCAGAGGGGGCAACTATCGGAGACACTGAGTGTTTTTCCTAAAGACTGAGCATTATCTGAAAGGTTTAAAATGCCAGTTGAAAATTTAACTGGGTCGGACATTTAGCTTTTCTTCCCGATCCCACTAACTAGTGGGTGGGGTTCAGAGGAGAAAGACCAGATTAGTTCTAAGCAAAATAATGATACTCTATTTTCCCTTCACATCCGATATGTGGTGAGTTCTATTTGTGCAACCGGCTGCTCTTGAGTTCTTAGGACACCAGCTTCAGGCCTGAACTGGACTCCTATGGTCTGGGGAGAAGCCCCAGTGAGCCTGGGAAGAAGGCTTCCAGGGCTGCTCCCGCAGGGTGGGAAGCAAGGTGCTTCCTTGGGGTGGGGGCATCCTGTCAGAGCTGAAGGGCACCCCACTCCTGTCCTGCGGACTGGGGAAGCCTTGTGAGTAGCAGCTAAACAAGAGGGAGGGGCTTTTCCATAAGGGGGGAGCCAGCCGGCACCGGGAGGGCCCGGGTGGAGAGAGGAGGGAGTCACCCAATAGCGGGAACTAACGAGAAGAAACTGGAAGGAAAGACAGATGCTAAAAAGAGACCTGGGAAGAGAAGTGGGGGCTTGAGGTCCAGGACAGGATCCAGAACCAGGCCAGAGCCTTTGCTATATGCCCAGAGTGAAAATGACCCAAAGTGGTGTTGGGAAGCCCGAATGCCCCGTGGCAGCTGGGCTGAAAAACAGTGGGGGCCGTCTCCAGTCTGTGTGTCTAGGAACAGAGGAGGAGGGCGCTGAGAAAGAGGGGACAGAGAGAAGAACAACCATGGCTCTCTTTTCCTGGGACTGGCCCTGCGCGCAGGGCTGGGGAGGTTGTTCCCAAGGCTGTGACGCCCAAGGGACGCTCCGGGCCTCCCGGGAGGGCTGCAGACGCAGCACATGTCCCCGGGGCAGGGCTTCCTAGGCCTGGCCTGGCCGTCGGGGGTGGGGAGAGGCAGGGACCCCCTTCCAGGGAAGCAGTCGGTCCCTGGTTCGAACCCCCGGCCCCGGAGCTGAGGCGGCGGCTTTCCGCGGCGCGCTGCTGCCCCCTCCTGGGGACGCTCCGCAGGCCCCTCTCGTTCCGGGAGCGGCTTCGGGTGCCCCGGAGCCCGGGCGGCGGGCGCTTCCGAGCGATGCCCTCAGGGGTCGGGTGCTGCGGCTCCGCTCTGGGCCTAGTCTGCAGCCGCCGGAGTCGGCTCCCCTCCTGCGTCGTGGGGCCGCGTCCCCGCGTCTTCCCCGCGGTTCCGCCGTCTTGCCCGCCCCGCGGTGGAGGGTGGAGATCTAGGTGCCTCCGTGGGCTCAGACGCGGGGTAAGCCCCCCCCCCCCCCCCCGCCCTGCGGGTTTCTGCTGGCCTTTAAGCTCCCTGGGCCTCAGGTGCTCACTGGTGAAACAGGGCCGCAGTGAGGGACTTGCAAAGGTTCCGCTCCGTCCTGGCACAAGGGTGAGTCCCCAAGAAATAAGAGTCATTATTGTTTTTCTCGGTCTCCAGCCGTCCTCGGTCAGTTCATGGCTGCTCGGACTAGAGATGGTCCCTCACTGCTTTTCAGCCTAGCCCCACAGGCGTCCTGGCTTCCCAACACTACTGTGGGCCATTTTCCGTACTCTGGGTAGGTGGCAAAGGCCCTGGCCAGATTCTGGATCCAGTCTTGGACCTCAAGCCTGCATTCCTCTTCCCAAAAACCTTTCTAGCATCTTACTTTCCTTCCAGTTTCTTCTCATTAGCTGCCACTACTGCATTGATTCCCTCCTCTCTTTCACACAAACATCCCCTGATCCCGCTCTGCTCCAGGTCTACCCCGAGACTTCTGATATCCCCAGTGACCTTCAGTTAATGCCGAGGTCTCCATTGACCTCCTTGCCCCACAACCCAATGCCCAATTCTCAGACCGTATTTGATGGCCCTGCAGCATTTCCTGCTACTGAACATGCTTTCTGCAAATTTTCCGTCCCTGGAATTTCCTGGGACACTCCTTCCGTTTTTTCTAGGACCTTGAACCCAGTCCACCTCAGTTTCCTTGCTGGCTACTTTTTGTCCGCCAGCAGCTGGGCTCCCTCTTGGCTTTCTCTTCTTTTCATTCTACGCACTCACCTGAGAGCTATGATCCCTCACCACCACCTGGGCCTACTCCCTGCTCTCACCCCTCCCCCTACACGTACACACAGACCCAAGGGTCTCCAGCTGCTCACCAGTCTGTCTCCAGATCAGATCTTTGCCTGGGCTCCCTATCTCTCCGGGCAGGTGAGCCCTGGTTGTCTCCGTCGGGGTGGGAAGAGATACCATCAACTCTGCAGGTCCAAAATTGTATGCTTCCTTCCACAGAAATCTAGGAGACATTTTTAACTCCTTTCCCCCTTTCTCTCTCTTTCTCACCCTTCCTACCATCCAACTGGTTGTGCATTCTGTTGAGTCCATCTTATTCTACCTTACTGCCTAGAATCCTTTTTTCACTGCCATGGGCTCAACAACAATTTAGTGGGTGCTTAGTATGTAGCAGGTAGTACTCTAAGCTCTAAGTATTGTGCACACAATAATTCTCTTTACAGTCTGGTGGAAATAGGAAGGGACCAAGGCATTGAGAAGTCATTTGCTCAGGGTCATGTAGGTAATAAGAGGCAAAGCCCAAACGGGCCTCAAGTCTTGCGGACAGCAGAGCCCTTGCTTTTTAGCATGTTGGGCAGGATCATTCCAGGTTGGGGTCATTCCTCATGGAGTTTGTCACATTGTTTTCTCTTACTAGTTTTCCTGACTTTAGTCTCCATGACACTGTTGATAGTGTAGCTATCAACAAGACAACTTCCCCTCTGTTTCGTCCTAAACCTGAAATTTAAACCTGGGACTCTCCTCAAGTTCTTTCAATGGCCTCTGCTACTCTTAAGCTAAAGTTTATGTTCTGGAGCATCCTCCTACCTTTTTACCCAAGTTTCTCTCTTTTTTCCTTTCTTTCTTTCTTTTTTCTTTTTTTGAAATCTTATTTTTCATATTACATATGCAGTTTTCCTTGGATTCCCCAAGGCAGAATCAAGTGATTTATCAGTTGGGACTAACTTCAACTACATGTAACAGAAACCCTATTTATGGTGACTTAAATGAGATCATTAATTCCTCTCTCTTAAAGAGTTTGGAGTATACAATTCAGAGTTGGCATGGTGGCTCCTTTTTATCACCAGTGATCCAAGATACCTTTGTCTTTTTGCTCCACCTTTCTTAACACTGGCTTCCATATATAATGTCACCTCATGGCTGCAAGATGGCTGTTGTAGCTCTAGCAATGATAATGACAGTCTTAACAGCAGGAAAGAGGAAGAGTCAAGGGCCAAAGTGTGTGCCTCCCAGCTAGCTTGGCTGCTTTAATAAGCTCTCCCAGAAGTTGCATCCAGTGACTTCTAACATATATCTTTGGTCTTCCAACAGATGAATTGGAGAATGCAGTTTTTGAGTTGGGTACATTGGAAACCCTAATAGTGCAGAGGTCCAGTTAGGAAACAAAGAAGAGGAAGGGTAGAGATGTGATAGGCAGTTAGTCTCTGCCCAGATTTCCTTCCTCTGCATCCCCCTGGCATTCCTGCTTACATCTGCCATTGCCCTCTCCACATCTCCATGTAAATATCTGTCTGAGGACTTGTCTCTCATATCAGTTTGAATACTATGTACAGAGGATGGCACCTGGCACACAGTAGGTGCTCAGTATAAGTTGCTACTGAATCCCACCCATATTTAAAGAGATCATAAAAAAAAATAAAGAGATCATAGAATTCTGGATCACAGAGCCTATCCTGTATTCCATCACTGGACATAATCATGTAAGAGAATGTTGTTATTCTTAGGAGATACACGCTGAAATACTTAAGGGGGAAGGTCATGAGGATAGTAACTTACTCTTAAATTGTTCTGCAATAATAATAATATGTATTATGTTTAGATGCAGACATTATATATGTATAGAAAGTACATTGGTTAATAGGTAAGTAGAGAGATAGATGATAAAGAAAATATGGCAAAATTTTAACAATGGGTGAATCCTAGTGAAGATTTAGGGAGTTCATTGTTCTATTGCAACTTTTCTGTAGAATTGTTTTTACCAAAACCAGAAGTTACAAGGATCACAGAACTCTAGAATTCGAGACTTAGAAGGAGGACCTTGCAAATTGTCAAGTCTCTTCTCTCAGAGAGATGACATGCCTTTCCTAAGGCACAGGCTTCCCTGGTCTTCTTCAGCCATAATAACGGCTCAGCTTCTTATATGTGCCCACAGTCCCTTCTCCAAAGAGATTTGTGTAAGCTCTTCCCTCAGCCTGGAATGTTCTTCCTTCCCCTTGTTGCCTGATTCCTTCTAATGATTCTTCAGATTTCTTTTCAAGCGCCACTTCCTCAGGGAAGCCCTCCCTGACTCTCCTGATTGTGTCAAATGCCCCTGCTAGGGGCTTCCGTATCTCAGATATTTCGCTTCATCAGCTCAGCAGAGGTGTACTTTGCATGGGGTTATGTGACTGGTGCCTGTGCCCTCTACTACAGTTGTCATTCGTGCAGCCCAGCCTCACACAATCTTGCTCTGAACCAGGTTCCATTATTTGCATTTGCATAGACTTAGTGTCCACTGCAAGTCCAATCCACAAGTTCGGGTTGATCAGATCTCTCTGCCAACCTGTGCGTTACGCTGAGACTAGGATGCTATGCAGATTTCTAAAGCCCAGCATGTCTAATGTTGAACTCCTCCTCTTGCCCCACGGAGCTTCTTCTGCCCCTCTTCTGTTTCTTATTTCAAGAAATAGCAGTACTATCTACCCAGCTGTCCCCACCCCACAATAGGCACATCTTGGACCCCTCCCTGTCCCTCTGCCACCAAAGCCACTCTTTGACCAGATTCTGATCCTCTGACCTGAAATGCCCGAGAGCATCCACTTCTCTCCCTCTCCGCTGTGATTCCTCTCATTCGGGTTGCCCTGGGTCGCCTCTGCCGTTGGGTTCCTTCAGATCTGTCTTTGTTCTGTCTTTATTTTACCCCACACCTTAAATCCATTCTCCATGCTGAAGCCGGGATTCTTTCCTAAATCGTCAAGTTCGCCACCCCACTCTCCTGCTGAAAATGAGCCCAAAACCTGATGAGCTAACGAACCTGGAAACTCTCATAGTATAAACACCTAGAAATTTAAGTACATAACTGAGGCTGCAAAAAAGAGGGACAAAGGCCCCTGTGTCAAAAATGGAGAGGACGCTGAAAAGGAGAGTGGCTAGTACAGGAGGTGATGCCAAACAGCCCTGGGAGAGGTCATTCGACCTTGAATGGGCCCGAATGGTGAGGGACTGGGTTTTCTCAAGGGATGCAGCAAAGTTAAAGTTTGGCCTCCATATTTGGCCAATATCTGCTTTTCAGCTCTGGCTTTCACTTTAGCCTTTGGAAATTCAAATATTTGAGTACCTGTTTCAGTGGCATCCTAGCATCCTTGAACCTGTGCGTCATCAGTAATCATGTAATTATATCCACCAATTTATTCACCGATTTCACCAGTTTTGCCACTTATGTCTTTTCTCTTCTCCAGGATCTAGTCCAGGATACCAGATTGCATTTAGACTTATTCCTTTTTTAGCTACATATTCTTTAATCACCTCTTCATGTGATGATTTTGTAAAATCATCTTCTATAGACCGTAGAGAAAGATAATACAAGTTTTTTGGGGTTTTTTTTCTAACATGGTTAATCAAATTTATTTTCTGTTACTGATCATTACAATTTTTTTTTCTGTTGGCTTTGTCACTCTTTTTGATAATGGCATATAAGGGTTTAAGATTGTTGTCAACCTTGGAAAGGCCTCTGTGAAATTTCTTTCACAAATGAGCTGTAAATACTTATTGGGTTTATAATTGCATGCACTGAGTTCTCAAATATATGATTGATGAAAGAAAACTTCCATTTTGACTAGCCTTTGAGTAGGAATGAATCCTCCACTTACAATTTTACATTTCTGATATTAGAAGAAGAGTTTTCCATGGACTAGAAAATTGTAGCTGGCTCTATATATCTTAAACCTTGCTTCTCTACCATCCACATATTTTTGGTATTGAACATTGTAGGATTTTTTTTGCTGGGTGCCAGGCAAGGCAGCATGTGGAGGGTAGGAGTATTTCTGGGAGCCATTCCAGAATCTGAACACCCAGTAATAACTGAACTATACATGGAAATGACTGCAAACCATTGAATATATCCCATGAAACCCATACTAAATGTAGGCTAAATCTTCTTCCTCTTTTTCAAGTCCCCATAGTGATGCCAATGCCACCAACATGAGGAGAAGCTGGAAAAAATTATAGTGAATTAATTTTTTTAATGTTATTTTTCTGGGTTTTATAGATAATGTTTGTTTTTACTTGTCAACTTTGTAGAATTTGCTAAGATTTCTTTTCTTGTCATCGAGGTTTACTTTTAGTCTTAATTTTGTACTTATAGTTTTCTTTTTTTTTTTTTTTTTTTTTTTCCCAAAGAGGAACCAAAATTGCATAAGCTTCTGGCCCCACGAAAACTGGATCTGCCCTTGACTGAGGGAACTCGCCTTTCACAAACATCAGTGAGAAGTTAGCAAAAGATACTTTTCAGGAAGTGGGACATGAAAGCCAGAAGGAAGAGATGGGATTTAAGAAGCAATGAAACAAACAAGTAAGTGTTAATTAAATAATAGTAGTAATAATAATAAGAAGCCATTCCTTGCTGCTTTGGTATATGACATAAACACTGCGATGTGGCTGACAAGAGTCTATGTGACCTGGTGTTTGTTGGCATCCAACTTTATCAGGAGCCACTCCCTCTCATCATCTACTAGAAAACAGCCCTGAGTCTGTACATCTCACGGGTGCCTCCAGGCATTCTCACATTCTGTTCCTTCTCTTCCCCTTCCTTCTTGAGGAAGAGACACCACGTGCTATCAGCTTAGATGAGGGGCCCCTCCTGCTAAGGCCGGACTGTCACAGTCCCTTGCCTTGAACTCTTTCCTTATCTCCATCCTCCACCAGACTGTGGTCTCCTGAGGCAGAGACAGACCCTGGT
Source organism: Mellivora capensis (assembly GCA_004024625.1). Classification (NCBI taxonomy): domain Eukaryota; kingdom Metazoa; phylum Chordata; class Mammalia; order Carnivora; family Mustelidae; genus Mellivora; species Mellivora capensis. The sequence continues at coordinate 18,298 of PISX010004704.1, read as the reverse complement.
TTCTTCCTTGCAATACCCCAGCCCTTAGCACAGAACCTGAAGCAAGTAGGCAGTCTGTTAATATTTGCTAAATACATAGGTAAACCGAGAATGGAAACAAAACCTTTTGCTTTTCAGCTCTTGTCATTTCAGCTGTTGCTCACCGGTATTAATGGTTGTCCTCTTCCCTGTCTGAGTCAACTCAGCTGAGTGAAAACGGTCCAGTCTCTTTTGGATCACTGTTCCCTTCCTTTTGCCATCCTAGGGTGCAGTAAATGCTGTAGACACTATAGTTGGTGCCCCTTCCAGATCCCTTCAATTTTCCCCGGAAGTGGCCTCCAGAGAGTTCCACACTGACCTAGGGCTTCATGTCTCTCAGCCAGAGGACGTTCTCTGGCTGCAGAAGTGAGCTTGGGAGATGCCAGGAGCAAACTCCAACAACCAGCAACAGCTTTCTTGCCTGTGGGACAGTCCAAGGCATGTTCCACACAGTCTCTCAGAGGGTCCTAATCAGGACTGAGCTCCAGATGCCCAGAGTCACTCCACCTCTCCCTCGGGTGCTTCCTGGGTTCACTTCCTGATTAAACTACTTTCAATTCCATCCTTGTTTTGGGTCAGCTAGGACACAGTATTGCCACCTGTCATGGTGCAGCAGTATATCTGTAGCAGGTATAGGAGACTGGGTAGAATTTTATTGGACCCCACAATATAGCTCTGGAAGAGAGTGGTTTGGAAAAGAAATTCCTGAAATGTGCACATTTAGGTAGAATGAATCTTTCTGCTCTGAGCTTCAGGAGGTTCCAACTTCAAATACTGAAAGAGGAGAGTCTTAAAAGTGGGACAGTTTATAGCCCCATTCAGAGGGAGAGGAGCACTGAAGAACAAAATCTTGGTTAACAGAAGTTTCATTGGAGTGATTCAAGTATGAAAGAACTTCTCCAGCCAGCATTTTGGCCAGTGTCTTTTATATAACATGGGCAGGGACACTGTGAGAGACTCAGGCTGGGACCCAGATTCCAGGGAACTCGGGAAACCTGCTCTTGCCACCTGCATAAAGTCAGAGTATTTTAAAAACAATCAAAACCACTTCGAGCATCCCTGTCCTATGACTCATCCTGCACAGGCAGGGCTACTGGACGTAAGCCTCCAAGAAGAGAGGCTGGAGGGGGCCTCACCATTACCTGATTTGCATCTTGCTTCTCTAGGAAGGAGATTACTGGCCAGTCCCTCCCAAGACCTCTCCAAAGGCCTTTCCTGAACTTGGGGTCAACTGACCAGGAGCAAACAATACCCATGGGAGTCACTCCCTTGAGGCAAAGGAACTCAGCCAGGGGCTTAGCAGGTTGCCAGACTGTAAATCTCTCTGCATTTCACAGGAGAAGCTTTAGACTCTAAACCATGGTAATCCAAGAGGGAAGTCTTCAGAGCTCAACAGTTTGTAGACAGATACAGAGATATTAGAAACGAGAATCCATCTCTGAACTTGGTTGTCTGGAAAGAAGGAGACTGGCTCATGAAGATGTTTCCAGAAAGGACTGGACTGCACAGATGGTAAAGCCATCAAGGGGAGATGGTGCCAGAGGTCAGCACAATGGGTGCCCTTGTGCCTTGTTTGGAGTCTTTTGTGTTTATATGTTTGTGATCGCTGTCCCCCGTGCAACCCCAAGCTGGGGTCTGTTAAGAAAAATAACCTGGCTTACAACAGCATTCTTCCAGATCTACTTGAAAGGTTTGAAAAACCCTTGGATAGGAAAATAACCTCAGGGAGCCAAGGCTTTCTGCACTTGGTGAAGCCCTAGACCCAAAATACACAGAAGAACACTTCACTTTGAAATGCCTGCAGTACTCCTATCTGAGTCATCTGAAAACAAATAAAAAGAGACCTAAACAAACAAACCTAATTGTGCACAGAAACACGGCCAGGTTTCCAGCCTGGCTTCCCCTCTGTTTTCATTAGTCAGAAGCCAATGTACGCAGCTTTCATGGTATCCAGAACAAGCAAAATATTAAAAACAAATTGCCGAGGTTTCTCCCCTTCCCTCCTCCCTTCCCCATGCTCCACTCAGGCCAAGTTCCTGACTTCTCTCTTGGCTTTTAAACTTCTTTCTTCCAGTCTTAATGGACAGCTGCCCACTTACCAGGCTGCCCGTGGTTGACCAGCAGCCCTGGTTGACATGGGCATTTGTGAAGATCAGCAATTACTGGATACTCAGATGAAATTAAGTATGGAATGTTATGGGTCTTGAGATATTATTATTTTTACAAATAGTCAATGCAACTGGTTTGAAAATCAGGCCTGCCAACACAAATTCACTTAATATAGGTCTACCCATTGCCCTCAGCCAAACTCCTACCACCTACCTTTCTTTTTCCCTTTTTTACTTATTTTACCACCAAGTAGGCATTCCACTGCTGTAGACACCACTTGTCTTTTTTCCCCAAGGTTGTCAAGCTAGCAGAATTAAGTCTGCAGCTCCTGGTGGGGAGAGCTTGTCTGACAAGAAGAGCAGAGCTGAGTATTAGAGAGGAATGAGAATGCATATGATGTCATCTGAGTACCTGGATCTAGCCATGACTGAAGACTGATCACCCTGGACTTTTCTATTATATGAGCAACTAAAACCCCTGTTTTGCTTAAGCCTGTGTCAGTTGGGTTGTTTTATCTTGCAACACATGTGCATACACACACACACCTCTCAAAGTGCCACCTGAAATTAAATCTTTGCATTCTTCAAGTACACTATTATGCAATTTTTAAAAAAATTTCTGGGAATGATCTCTCAAAAGGAAGTGGATTTTTGTTGTTGTTGTTGTTTTTTTAAATTTAGCTTCAGTTAAATGTTGCAGGGAAGTTCAGAAGACAATCCACTTTAGCCCTGAATCCTGTGAGAAAAATTGCCTCTGTCCCTCCTAGTGTAGTAAGAGATGAATGAATTCTCTCACCTAACTCACATTTGACAGAAAGAACAAAATAATGTAGTAATTACTGAGGAATTTCTTTGCACTCCTTGGCTTGTTTTGATGATCAGTTCCAGGCATCCTATTCTGTGAGGCCATGGGGACATCTAAGTGCCAAGATTAGTCTAGACCCAAAGCATGTGGAAAACAATAACAACAAATACTTGCCAAACAAAAACCAATGATACAGTGACAATATTTGGGGAACAATTGAAACTGTAGGGCCAACTTTTTTTATGTCTTATTCTATATGCCATGAATAGGTGGGAACTTGGCTTCTTGTTCCCTCCTAATAACTAACCAGAAAAAAACTCATGTTAACTCCTTTATTCCAATTCTCCAGTTAACAGTGATTGTCGGGGGCGCCTGGGTGGCTCAGTCAGTTAAGCATCTGACTCTTGATTTTGGCTCAGGTCATGATATCAGGGTCATGAGATTGAGCCCCAGGCTCCACACTCTCCCCCACTGTCCCTCCCCACTCCTACTTGTGCTCTTCCTTCCACCCTGTCTCAAAAAAAAAAAAAAAAAGAGTGGAGTGACTATCAGATCAGGTGGGAGATGGCATGTGTGCAGGGATGGAACAGCAGCCTGAAGAACTGCTAACTGATCAGAAAAGTGAACACATTTTTAAACCATTAGTTTTGAAATTGATAGCCATCCTTCTCAAAGGAGATCCATCAGGGCTTGGTTCAAATGTCACTGCCTCCAGGAAGCCTTCCCTCATGCTTCCATTGGAAAGTATCACTCCTTTCTGGTGCCCTTTCACAAAGCTCAAAGTGCTTGATATTAGAAGTGGCTGTAAGAAGATGGAGATTATTTTTACTCAAGAGTCTTTTGGGGGAGAAAGCAGAATAAATAATTCAATAAGTCCTCTGCGATGATGTAAGGGACAAGATCTAGAGGTACGTGATCAAGTGGCACAAGATGGTCCCTACCCTGACTTCTGTACCGAGCAGGTCTAATTTTTGATAATAGAAGAAGAAATATTATGATGGGGGGAGCTGAGAGAGAGCTATGTTGCTTTGCATGACAAAGAAGAAAGAGAGACACTTGTTCAAGAGAATCTGAGAAGAAAAGTGGAGCTGGTGGGTTTGGGCGGTGCTCCAGGGAACTGGAGTGAATAAGATGCTTCTGGAGGTGAGCACCAGAGGACAACATGTGAAGAACAGAAACATCCAGATGGGCTGTTGGTGCTGCTGACTGCAATGGGTACCACGTGTCCCCTTGTTTCCCTTAAGCTTCCAGTCATACCCCACTGTTCACACACGCATGTATCTGATGGAGGACTTTGACGGGGAAGGATTTCTGTGTGCAGGCGGACATAGAATAAGCACATGTAGACATAAATCCAAAGTTCAAACTGACTTCCTGCTGTCGCAGTGGAAGACAGAGCTCCTAGAGAGAAGGGGCCATTTTTACTTGTTTTAAAATCTTCACTCAGATTAATTAATGACCCAACATGCAGGGAAACATCTGCAACAAAAATGGTGGTCTGAGAATCAGATAAACTGCTGTCAGTGGCTAAACTCCCGGAGCTCAATATATATTGTGACCATTGTTATCAGTCGGCACATGAGTACAGAGGAGAAGCCCGGGCAGGCTGCCCGGTTCCCGGAGCTGGAATATCAATGGGGGCTTTTTATCTTAGTTTAATTTTGAATGATACCTAGTTATAGGAAGCAGAGTCATGTCCTTTGGTAACCTATCCCCCACACTGATTCTGGGCTAGCTTTGACTAACTTTGACCAAAAGGACATTAACAGACAGACCAATGAAAAGAGTATCTTGGCCCAGTCCCTTGTAGCTCCCAGAACCCCATGATGGCCACCATGTAGGCCAGCCTAGGCTAACATGCTGGTTGATGGGAGATACGGACATCAGTCAGGCCCCCTTCCCCCCTCTAGCTGACATCAAGCCAACTGCCAGACATCTAGCGGGGGCCATCCTAAGCCATCCAGCCCCACCAAAGCCAGTTCAGACCAGAAGAACGATTGCAAGAAAGACGAAATGTTGGTTCTTTAAGCCATTAAATTTTGGAACGGTTTATTACCCGTTAGAAACTGACAAATAAATTTTCATCGCATTTTGCTGGATAGGCAATCAAGGCTCAGAGAGATGGAGAAAATCGCCTCAAGTTAAACTTGTAGTTAAACCGTGGAACAAGGGTTTGGTTTTATGCCAGCCTCTAGTCCCATACCCATGTGATCCTGTAGCCTCCTTTTAGCCGAAGGAGCTTAGTTTCAAGCCCAGGATAAATGCTAATCACCTGTGCTGGGGACCCACGATTGGAACGGACCTGACTGCAGTGCTGATAAGGGGCTGAAATGCTGGGTGTTAGTCTAAATTTCCTGACTCCTTGTGATTTTCAATCTTGTCTTCACATGAGAATCTTCGAGTTTTTAAAAATCCTGATGCCTGGGTTGGACCAAATAAGTCAGAATCTCGAGGGTTAGAGTCAATATTCTTAAAACTCTCCCCTTAATTCAAATTCCAAGACTGAGAATCAGTGTCTTCCACTCCCTTAGAGAGATCCCATGGAGGCTGGAGAAATTGGAGCTCTTTAACCTAGAAATGTCTCTAAGGAAGCAAAGGACGGGCCTCCTGAGGATGAGGGACCAAGAAGAACAGCACAATCAATCGAAAAATTATATGGCATGGTGTAACAGTGCATTATTATTCCCTGCCCTCAAGGACTGCGGGAATGACAGTTACAAAAGTGAATAATAGTAATCACGGTGTGACAAATACCACGTTTACATGTTCCAGGTCACAGCAGTAGCCTAGAAGAGCCATAGTTCCTCTTGTTAACTGGGTTCCAGAAAAGGTGACATTGCACTGAGTCTTGAGGAAGTCAAGAGGAGATCTTTATTCATCAGGAATGGATGGCCACTCCAGGAGGTGACTGAAGCAGAGATGAATCAGCCCTGGAAGCTGGGAGGATGCAGGAGAGACTGAGAGCAGGTTGAGTAGAGGAGAAATAATGACTCCTAAAACCCCATCCAAGGATTGATCTTATGTATCTATCTCTTAAGACATTGGGTACCAAAGCTTCAGGCAGGTCTGGGCTGCTGGTGGGGGCTAAATGGCCCCAGCAGGGAGTCATCTGGCCATTTATAATGAGGGGGCTATTTGGACCTCTGTTCCTGGAAATTCCAAGTCCTGACCCCATAGCAATAGCTGCTGAGCCTTCTGGCACTTTCCTTCTCCATACGCAGTCATGGACCAACACCATCAGCATTGTCTGAGGGGGCTTACTGAAAATGCAGAATTTTAACATCCACCCAAACTTCTGAATCAGAATCTGCATTTTAATAAGAGCCCCAGATAATTCCCAGGCACATTAAAGTTTAAGAAGCACTGTTCTAGTACTCTCTAGTCCCAGGGGGATGAATATATTCCCGGCCAGTACATGCTCTAGAATGCAGTGTGTTCCTTGCATACTGAGCCAAGACAGCCCTGGTTTGGGGGACAGCAGCCAGCAGAAGTGGTCAGCCTGGCCACAGCAGAACATAATATATGTTAGAGAACATAATAACATATATGGAAAAGAACCTAAGGTCATGACTGGAGAGCTTGCATCAGGAACATCTGTACTTTGAGTTCAAGAGTAGATCTCCTGAACCCCCTCCCATTCCGTCCTGGGACCCCTTTACCAAAGAATATTGGCAATCTGTAAATGTTGGCAGTCAACAAAAATGCAACTATGGATCTTCCCCCAGCCACCTTTTCCTCTCACTCATTTGTGAGATTCAAGGATTTGTGGTTTAAAGACAAGATTAGGCTGCCCCAGTCTTGCTTTGCCAGGCCTCAGGAGGTCAGAGAGACCCCAGAAGACCCATGGACAACCACACGTGATCCCTGGGTGCACAGGGAGAGCTGGCCCAAGGCATCACTTGTTAAGGCAGGTGGAGGTCCCTGGGTACATGCCTGTTAATGCCTTCTCTTCTTGTCAATGACCTCTTTGCTTCAGAATCCCCAGCAAGCTGCATTCCTAACCAGAGATGTCAGAGGGACCTCATGTGAACTGCCAGCCACTGACTCGCTTCTGAGGTCGGAGGAAATAGCTGGGAGGCTGCCCTCACCTTCCAGCCTGGAATAACCCATTGCTCACTTGGAGGCCACCCGCTTGGCTCCAGGACGCCTTTGGCAAACATTGCTCTTGGCAGGCTGAACCCGCAAGAACCCTGTCATTTCTGAGCGTGTGTCAGGGTGTGAGGAGGGAGAATGCAGTGTGGCCACAGGGGAACCCAAGCCAGGGAATTGGGCCCTGCGTGATGAGGGGAAGGGGACCCAGTATACAGTGGACCTGAGACGATGGGGAGTCAAAATTTCTGGACCTTGAAATTATCCTTGTGAGGCACTGAGAACCGTCAATTCTGAGAATCATGAGGGGGATCGGGGGGTCAATGGCAACCTGCCAAGCCAACCACAAACATTTGGCTCAGTAATATGAGTTGATTGACAATCCATCCCAGCACTCCCTCCTCCAGGAAGGACTCTTGGGTTCCCTCCCTCCAGCTTCTTTGTTAGTGTTTATTGCTGAGACCGCTAGTCTAAGATAGGACAAATATCTGCTAACTTCTTCCCACAAGATTTTATTGAGTTTTAGGGCAAAAGAAGCACAAAGCAGAGGGGGCTTTATAACTACTGCTTGAGTTCAAATCCCCAGTTCCCTGGCAAAACTCCAGGTGACATGACTGTGGCACCCCTGTTCCCAAAGTGGTGCCATTGACCACGAACCTCTCCCAGAATGGCACTTTCCAGTCACCTCCTCCCATTATAACACAGATCCAACTGTCCTTTGTCCCCTAAGGGGAGAGGAGAATTTCTCACTGCCTAGACTAAGACCCTGTCCTTTTTCTGACCCCAAATATTGGGAGTATCGATTGCCTATAAGAGAAACCCCATTGATCCATTGATCCCTTCACCCATTAATCCAGTGACCAATTGGCTTATTGCCTACACAAGAAACCCCATCCTTCCCATTGGACTGTGGTCTTGACCCCTTGGCTCATGTAAGATACAGCGAGTGATTTCCAAATTCTGGGTTTTTCTGTCTGAAATGATAATCACATGGTCACCGCACTGTCCTCGCCCAAGCCACATCTTGGTCACAGTTTTCCCTTCGGCATGGGGAGCGAGAAGATCAGGCTCCCAATCTCTTGTGACCAAAAGTAAGATAAGGGGGTACACAGAGCTCCCCAGAACAAGCAATAGTTTTCCATTGTGATGCAGCATAAATATGGATTGTGGAAGGAAAGTGTTCTCTGACTCAGCAAAGATACAATGCTGGAAAGATAATATTATTATTGCATAGATGATGATGATTATTAGTAGAATATTTAACTTCTCAGTCTGCATTTCAGTGGCTTCGTGCTGTTGGAGGTCCCTGCTCCGAGTGGTAGGAAATCCTTCACATAAGGACTAAGAGGTGTCCCCAAGAGGTCCCTCGTAAAAGGAATAGAGAGTGCCCCACCAACAAAGTATTTCCTATAGCCTACAACCTCTGACAACCTGGAAGGTTTCCCAGGTTACAAAACTTAACATCCACTAGAGCTTGTTACTAATATGTAATATACATAATAGTTACTAATATGTAACTATGTGCTATGCCAGACATGGAGTTGGATACTTTACATACAAGACCTTGTTTAATTCTCATAACAATTCTGGGATGTGGGTCCTATTATTCCCATTTAACAGATGAGGACACTGAAGTTCAGAGAGGTGAATTGAGGGTCTGAAGCACGATTCAAACGCTTGCCAGACTCCAAGCCCATTCTCTCTGCCATCATGTCCAAAATGGTGCCACATCACTAAAGGCAGCAAAACTTCACAGCCTGGCATTTCCCAGCCCATATATGTTTAAAATATCTTGTGCTTTGTTCTCATAAAAACCCTTGAGCTTTTCAGATATGTGTCTTGATTTGGGTTTTGGCAAAATGCTGACTCTAACTCCTTGTTTTCCAAACTGGCCTCAGCAAAAGCTACTTCGTGGCACTTTCAAAAATACAGATCCCAGCATCTTACCCCACACTTGTATGTCAGAATTTCCGGGATAAAAATCAGAATCTGCATTTCTAAAAGAAATTCCCAAAGTGGTCCTCATGATCAACTAACTGTGAGAAAGTATCTCCTGACTATATGCCCAGTCCTACCAGATGCTGAGATGGGTTGGGGGAAGGGGAGCATAAAAAAGATGGGTGAGTAATTGTCCTTACCTTTGAGAAGCACATATTCCAATTAGGAGGCAAGATGGATTCAAATCCCACAGAGTGTCACAATTAGCTAATAAGCTGTGTAGTCCTCATTCTGGAACATCTGTTATTCAGAAAAGGGCCAAATCCTAGATGAAAGGATTTGGGAGAAGAATCAGGGAGGGCTGTATGGAAGAGGTGGAGTTAAGTCCACTTAAGGTGGACTTCATAGGATTGGAGGTGGGAGGAAGAAGAAAGCAGGGCATTCTGGACAGAAAGAACATCAAGAACAAAACCTGTGAGAGGAGAATGAGCTTGGTATTTCTATGAGGCAGGGAGTGGGTCAGCCAGCCAGTCTGGGGGTGTGGAGAAAGAATGTGCAGGAAGAAAATTAGCCTAGACAGGACAGTTTCCAGCAAAAGTTTGGTTTGGGCATGGGTAGCACTAGGGAGCCAATGTGTGCTATGGAGTGAGGGTTCACATGATAAAAGATGTGATCAAATAAGGTGGTGACTTCTGTTCCCTAGCTCCTTGAATTATGACCGCAGATAAGAAGTAATACCTCCTGCTCTAGATGGGAGGCTACACCAGAAAACACCCGTAGTGCCCTAAATCCCGGGGCCCCCTGAGGCCTTAAGCAGAGCTCTCTGTGTAGGGCTCCTGAAACTTCAAGATCTGTCTACAAATGAGGTGTCGGGCTGAGAAGGAGGCATGTGGAGAGTGGGGTAGTGAGGTTGTGCACACCTATTCTCTAGGTGGAGAGGTGAGGGGGGAAAGGAGACAGTCTTGATATATACATGTCATATATATTTATATATCTTCCCAAGGGAAAGGCCTCAGACAATGTCAGCAAGCAGTGGAAATTCCTCATAAGCAACCTTAAGCAATTTGATGTGCCTCTAAATTATTTTGGCATCAAAGCCTAATCGACCATATGGAAAGAAAAAAGTGCCAAAAGAGGGAGGCTTATTTTTGAAAGAAACCAGGAGCCTGGCCTGATTGCCCTGACATATAGCAGAGATGAGCCAAAGCTTTCTGTAGAAAAAGGGGGACGTTCTGAGGAATGCTCTGCTGAGTTGCAACACCATTATGTGTCAAATGAGTTGTCCTAAAAATGAGAGGCTGAGTTGATAGAGACTCTTGGCTTAAGTGACAGAAACCCAAATTCAAAGTAGTTCAAGCAAGAGGGAAATGTACTGGCTCAAATGGGGGAGTCATTTGACTTTAGGCACAGCTAAATCCAGGGCACCCTTGTGATATAATCAAAACTCTCTCTGGTCATCTCTCAGCTCTGCTTCTCTCTGCGTGGCCTCATTTTCTGGCAATGTTCTTCTGTGCTATAGAAAAGGGGTTGCCCATTGGCTCCAGCCAAAGTCTCTGTGTTCCATGAGTGGGAAACTCTGGCTTGCCGCCTGAGTTTCATGTCCCTTAGGTGGTTGGGGGGCAAGGCTGGCTTTTGGTTGACAGCCCATCAGAATCCCAAAGTGCTGGGAGATAGGGAATTTCTCCAAAAGAAAAAAAAAAAAAAAAAAGAAAATGTGGGGCAGGAAAAAAGAAACAGATATTTATGACTGTGCTGCAGGAATTCCAAGTCCAGAGGATGGTCGTGGAAGGCTTCCCCAGGGAGCCAAGGCACTGGGAAAGACAATGGTGTGTTGAGTCATGGGATGACTTGGATAAAGATTTCCACCAATCTGACTATATTTAAATGCTAATTTCCCCTCCTTGTCCCTTTTCTGTCCAAACTATTGGTAGGACTGAGGCTGAACAGAGCAGGATTGGGGGGCGCTTACAAGTCAGAATCATATTTATCTTTAGCTATAATTTAAAGAACAACCCTGAACTCATTCAATATTCCTCTCTCCTATAAAATGGGAAAAGAAAGAAACTGCTTTAACTATCCTTTGCTACTGATCTTGTTATTGTTGACCAAGTTCCTGTTTCATCTCTTCTTTATTTTTTTTATTTTTTTTAAAGATTTTTATTTATTTATTTGACAGACAGAGATCACAAGCAGGCAGAGAGGCAGGCAGAGAGAGAGGAGGGGAAGCAGGCTCCCTGATGAGCAGAGGCCTGAGCCGAAGGCAGAGGCTTTAACCCACTGAGCCACCCAGGCGCCCCGTCATCTCTTCTTTAAAAATTCAACTTTTTACATTTCATCACAAGGTTTGCCAACCCAGATGGTCAATTCATCATTGTTTCTTGATTCCATGTTTTCTTTTCAAGTTAATTTTTCTTCTTGTTGAAGTATACATTAATATTTATTTTAGCAAAGGTCTGTGAGTAACACTAAGTTTTTAATCTTTGTATGCCAAAACATTTCTTAATTTAGCTGGGGATAAAATTGAGGCTGTTAGTTATTTTCCCTCAATACTTTGCACATACCTCTTTTCAGAGATATAGAGTAGTGGTTGTGAGCATTTGGAACCAGATAACTATCCTTGGCTTCCAACTCCTGGTCTTACTACATGTGAGACCTTGGAGAGGAAGTGCCATGCTTCTCTTCTGCTCAGTTTCCTCCCATAAGAGGGGCATAGTAAAATTCCTGTCTCATAGAATTCTTGTGAGGATTAAATTAGTGGATACAGCTGGTGCAGTGCCTGGCACATCATGCCATTCAAATGATAGCTCTTAACAATTTCCACCCCGACCTCCTTTGTTGCTAATGAGAAAATTATCGTCGGGCTAATTGTGGCTCCTTTTTAGGTAATATTGCTCTTCGTCCTGATTGCCTCTAAGATTTTCTTTCTATCTTGGATGCTCTGCAACTTTACTCAGGATGCACTTTTCAGTCTAGGAGTAGGCAAAGTCTGTACTGTTCTGGAAAATTCTGTACCATCATTCCTTTATTATATTTTCTCTACTATCTCTCTCTCTGCAACTTCTTTACGCTGTATGTTTTTCACCTTTCAAACTACCCTCCATATGTTTTAATTGTTTTTACATACTTTTAAACTTTTGTCCCTCTGTGCCCTGTTTGGGGTGAACACCCCAGCATTATCTTTCAATTCTTTTCGAGACTGCATCAAGTTAAGATTCTGTCCCAATTCATTAGATTTTTTTTGCAGGGATTACAGTTTATATTTTTAAGATGCCTAACAAATTCTTATAATTTATAAAATATATATAAATATATAGACACTATATTTATACTAGATAATATAGATTATTAATTTTAATAATTAAAATTATTTTTCATAGCCATCTTTTAAATTTATATTTAATTCAAATTCATCTTTTAAATTCATTTAATTTGTATCATCTCTTTAATTAAAAATCCATCTTCTTAATTTAATTAAAAAAATTTATTTTATTCCTGCCTAGTTTTGTTTCACAATTTTTTTTTTAAATTTTTTACTAGGTCATACAACATGGCTCACAAAAGCAATGGGGAATTCCGATGAGGGCACTGTTTGTTGGTTTCGTTCCTTTTACCCAAATGGAGACAAGACACTTTCCCGCAGAACTGCCCACCTCCCCCCGCACCCCCCTGCCACAAGACAGACAGAAGTCAAGACTGTCACAACGTGGCTCTGACCAGTTCCACGGACATACGATTCAGTGGTATGTTTCACAATTTTTAATTCTTATTTATTTCTTGTTATTCCTTCACTTTCTTAAATAAATGCCTTAAAATAGTTAAATTATTTTTCAGACTGCTTTATTATTTTAGTTTCACCTGAGGTGAACAATTTCTCAGTAGTTAATTTATTGGTTATTATCAGTTAAAGATAGATTTCTTTGTGTCTTTCAGCCTTGTGGTTGACAGTCATTTTATACTAACACCATCTTGACCAGAAGGTCTAATTTTTTTTAAACAATGAACAATTACTGCTGTGTTACAACAAATACGTAGATGTAAGGACCACATCCACTGGCTTTCATTATAGTGACATCATCTGCGACCTATCAACATGGCTTCCTCGTCATGCTAGAGGTTGACACCAAGATGCTGTGGGTTGAGGAAGGATACAAACTGGAAACACTAAGAGCAGGAAACTCTTTTGAAGACATTTCCTTGGGAAGCAGAGGAAAGAGATAATGACAAGTCTTTGTTTTGTTTAATTAGAGAGATTTTAATGTGTACAACCACAGAGCAAAAATAGGGAATATGGAGAACAGTGGGGAGGTGATGTAGATTACAGATTAAGAGCATAATCTTCTAAATTAGTCAAACCTAGCTTTGGATAAGAGCTCTGCCACTAATGGTGTTACTTAATGTCATTCTGTAAAATGGGGATAACAATAGGGTCTGCCTCATGGGGTTACTGGGAGGATTAAATAAGATATTGTATGAAGTGGTGTGTAAGTTGTATAAGTGGTGAACCTAGAATGATGACTGGCACTTAGTAAACACATAGTGACTGTTGACAATGGTTATGAGTGGTGGTGTGATGGTTCATATTTTATGTGTAAACTTGGCTAGGCTATGGTACCCAGATACTTGGTCAAACACCAGTCTAGGTGGCACCATGAAGATATTTTTTATATAAAATTAATATTTGAAACAGTCGATTTTGCACAGAGGTTACTCTCCATAATATGGGTGGGTCTCATCCACTCAGTTGAAGGCCTTAAGAAAAAGAGAGTGAAGTCCCTTAAGGAAGAAGGAATTCTGCCTCCAGACTACTTTCAGTGACATCAGGTCTTCCCTGGGTTTCCAGCCTGATGCCTGCCTTGTAAATTTCACACATGCCATCTCCCACAATGACATGAGCCGGTTCCTTCACATAAACTTCTCTGTAGGCACAGATAGATGGGAATAGATACCAATCAGATATAGATGTAGATATATGTACACACACACACAGGCTACTGGTGGCTCTGTTTCTTTGGAAAACTCTGATAATACAAATGGTGTAAGAGGGAGAAGAGGGGAATCATAAATAACAGCTGGCTTTCCTGAGAAGTCAGAGCATTGGCGTCTTAGACAAGAAGAGGAGCTCCCTAGATGGAGCTCTGGGATGGAAGGGAAGCCAGGAGGGGTGGGTTAGCAGCTTGTAGAGGCTTGTGGGAAACCAGGAGGTGCTGGTGCTCAGAAGATTCCCTGGAAGCACTGAGACCATGCCGAGGTCATGAACCATGATCTGTGATGTGCCCATCGGGGGAACTAGGGACCCTGGTGTGAGGACAGGACAGCCTAAATTGAGGGCTGGTTTCTACAGCAGAGAGAGCTGCAAGTCTATTAGAAGTTGAGGAAGGAGGGTTGGCAAGAGGGTGGAGGCTGGAGCATGGCCCTCCTTGTCAGTACTGTCCTGAAGGCCTGCTTGCTCTTTGGGACAGAAGGAGAGCCAGAAAGAGGACTCCCATGGAGGGATGATGACTGGTCATCATTGGCATAGACAAGGTGTTTCCCACCTGTTTCCCTCACATGCAACCTGGGAAGGTTGTCAAACACTAACTGAGGAGTGGGGAGCCAGAGTGACTGCCTCCACGGTTACAAATCCAAGGAATCATATCCTCTCAGAGTGTTTGGGCTGGAAGAGTCTGGAAAAAGCCAGAGAGGTCTCACAGGCAAGACCCAGACCTAGGGAGTCCCAGGCCTCTATAAGTAGGAGTCAGAGTTCCAGTCCTTGGGTTTGAATCTGGAGGGTCATGAGTGACCCAGAAAATTCCCCTGGGAGGGGTTTGGTGGGATGGTGCAGCATTCCAGCCTCTGTGAGCGGCTTGAGGACATTTGTCTCCCTATTCTTGGCTCTTTGACCACTGAGGCAGCCCTCAGCTAAGAAGCCGCTGCCTGAGAGAGTCCGTCTCCTCTAGTTATGGCCATCTCCCCTCACCTTCCACACTCTGGGCAGGCTTTTCTCCTGGGCCTCCCACCAAGTATGTCCCCTCACTTCAGGGATGTCTTCATTTATCCTTGTGCCTGGGGAGGCCTTGGAGCTCAGCTGGTACTTAGGAGCCTGTGTCCTCTGCCCCTCTGAAGAGGGCAGATGCAGGGTCCCTTCATCCTCTCTCTCTGGCCCAGCAGATGGCAGCGAGGGCCAGTCAAAGCAAAGATGCTGGCTATGTGGAACTGAGGCAGGGGTCCTGCTCAGCCCCTATTTCCAGGACTGTAAACATTTCACAGATTACTTCTTTGAAATAAAGCTCTGAAATATTACCTGATATGCAAATATAGAAATATAGGAATGTTTAAATACCATTCTATGTAGATGGAGATAGGTTTGCATACTGGCTCTTCTATTTCTTCCATGCGTGACAACCTTCAGCAACTTAGCATGAGTGACCATTACTTATTATATTTAGGCTTAATGTAAGGAGGAATTGTGAGTTCTAGATTGTGTTTAAAGGGATTTCATTTGGCAAAGCTATGATGCCAGACTTGGACCTGGTGGCCTAGGGATTGGTTTACATATGTTGGTTTGCTTAGGGGTAGTTATTTTAATGTGACTATGGAAGAAAGAAATTTTGTGCACAATATCTGAAGAAGAAAGGAGAACAGTGCAGGTGCTAGGACACTTTGTGTTGCCAAAAAGCAAAGACTAAGTAAAGTGAGCTTCGCCAGCTATTGGGGGTTGATTGCATGGATTCCAACGTGTCCCTTGAAGTCCAAGGTCAGGTCAGGGTTGCAGCAGAACTTCAGGAAAGATCTAGACCCAGGAACTACATGGGCTGTTGCTAAGATTCTGTCTCTTCTCTCTGGTCCTCTCTGTGCATCTTTCCCAACCTGACCCTCTGTAAACCAGCTTTCTTGGTGCCTCCATCCACTTGATAAAACACAGGTGATTCACAGCTCCTGGATTTTCTTATTAGAGACAGAGCCCCACAAGTGCCAGTTTAGAAACCATAATGAATAAAGAGTATGGAGCTTCTGAGTTGGTGAACACATGGAGGTTTGGGGAGAGTGGTGCAGTTAGAGAGGGCATGGAAGTTGTGCATCATTTCTGCCTACCTTTTGCCTAATGCATCTCTCCCATCTGACTCTTCCTGAGTTAAGTCCTTTTATAATAAACCAGTAATCTAAAGTTTAAAAAAAAAAAGGCAAGAGAAAGAGTATCTTTCTCCCCAGGTCTCAGGGTTCAGTCCCAGGGAGGGGGCCTAGTGTGTCCTGCTTCAGTCCCATGTCACTACCACCCACTGCTGTCGGGGGAGAGGGAGCTCTGACTGACCAGCCCTGGGTTCTGGATCTCCTTCTATGGCCTGAGTCATGGAATCTATTAGCAGAAGAAAGGAAATGGGGAAACTTGTTGAAAAGAGAAGGAAACACAAACACTACACCCTCTGTAGGGTGACTCCCTTCCCTGCTTCTCCCACCCCCACAGGCCTAGCCCAGCTCTGATGTCCAAGGTCAGGGCAGCTACTGCAAAGGACAGTTTTAAGCAGAGGACCAGTATTTCCCCCACAGAGTCCAGGGCAGTGGTGAAGTCTCAAGAAGGAAGCCAGAGCTGAAAAATATAAGTGGGCCTGTGCTTGAACTTACGTGGGAACCACCGTGGGGACCCCCAGACATAACCATGAGGAACTCTCGGTGGAGACGAACTCCTGCCTGAGGATCATAGTCATGGCATTAATATTATTAGGCCACAAACTCATCAGACCTGGGAACACTAGGGTATCATACAGATGAACAATCCATTTGTAAAAGAATATCCAAGTTTCTTCTGAAGTTTTTTCCATAGTAAATAGCTCTGCAATCAGTCTCCTTGTAGTTAGATCTTCACATGTATTCTTGACTTATTACTATTATTTGTGAAAGTCACAAGTGATAAAAGCCAGAACAACAAGCAGTCGATAATAAAGTCTTTGGAAGTGGAAGCAAGTCTTAGCCAGAACTCATGGGGTTGCAAGCAACAGAAACTCAAGACAAGCCAGTTTCAGCAAAAAGAATATTTATTGACTCTAGAAACTGGGAGATCCTGAAATGGAATTGATTTCAGGCACAACTGGATGCTGAGACTCAATATTATTCTGTGTATATCTTTCTGTGTCCATTTCTCATCATGCCTTTCTTGGGATATTGGGCTCATTCCTATGGCAGAAGATAATCTTCCTCCCTGTGGCTTTGATGGGGGAGGGGTGCATATAATCACAGACAGGTTCAGCTTCACATCATCCAATCTCAGTAACAGGTAAGCTCCTCTCTCCTAATGCCAGACATGAAATTCCAGAAGAGTTTGATTAACCTTACTAGGGTGACATTCCCACCCCATGAACCCATCACTGGATTCCTGGCCAGAGGAAGTGGGCCTTGTGATCAGAAGCCTCATACAGACTCATGTGGAATGCAGGAGTGTCAGTGGCCAAAGGGAAGAGGACTATGACCAGAATAAATAAGTAAGGGCTGGGGGAGGGGGGACTGGGTGGCTCAGTCGTTAAACATTTGCCTTTGGCTCAGGTCATGATCCCAGGGTCCTGGGATTGAGCCCCACATCAGACTCCCTGATCAGTGGAGAGTCGCTTCTCCCTCTCCCTCTGCCTGCTGCTCTGCCTACTTTTGCTCTCTCTCTATCTCTCTGTCAAATAAATAAATAAATAAATATTTTTTTAAAAAGTAAGGGTTGTTGGCAATTCAAAAGAAAAGATATGCAAAAATTGAGTTCTGTAGGCTGGCCACCAGTGTGTCCTGCTGTAAGGGACTCAGGGTGGGGACAAACAGGAAGTTCTCTCCCTAAAAACAGAAATGAAACCTACTTCTGGGCATCATGGCACACAATGTAAACCACACTAAGGTGTGGCCTCTGGCGGGTGGATATAGGGATATGTTCTTGCCCTCTGGTCAGTTTAAATACAGTGAAGGACCCATCCCTTACTTGAAACATGATATGATTTTTCTTTCTTAAATTTTTATTTTTTTATAAACAATTTTTTATCCCTAGGGGTACATGTCTGTGAATCACCAGGTTTACACACTTCACAGCACTAACCATAGCACATACCCTCCCCAATGTCCATTACCCCACCCACCTTTCCCGACCCCCTCCCCCAAGCAACCCTCAGTTTGTTTTGTGAGATTAAGAGTCAGTTATGGTTTGTCTCCCTCCCAATCCCATCTTGTTTCTTTTCTTCTTTTTCTGCCCCCCTAGTCCCCCATGTTGCATCTCCACTTCCTCATATCAGGGATATCATATGATAGTTGTCTTTCTCTGATTGACTTATTTCACTAAGCATGATACCCTCTAGTTCCATCCACGTCGTTGCGAATGGCAAGATTTCATTTCTTT